>CM037851.1:312074071-312091558 GCA_021234595.1 Delia radicum | reverse complement strand
ATTGTTTCGATCAGAAGAGACAGAATTAACTAATACCAATGCACAATTCATTTCTCAACTAGAATGCTTTTTCTTCTTAATCCTATCTCTTTTTCACAAGTAATTATCACGTTTTATGATGCGCTTTATTCACATACAATAGTTAGATACCAAGTATAGGTTAGAGATTGAGTCGCCGTTTAATTTCAATAAAATTTTGTTGAACACAGTAATATTTATTTGAAATGTACTATTGGGTTAGGCAACTGAATATTAGCTTCCACGACTAAAAATATAATTTAACATTACGATAATTGTCGTAACCACCAGAAGTCGATTGGCAACAAATTCGGTGGCCACAACTGATACTATTTTCTGGGTGTACAAGTTTTGATGAAAAAAAGACACGAATGAAAATATTATAATTTTTTTATTAATGAATAATCAAAAACACCTAAAAGCACAGCTTTTTGGAGAAAAAAAGGAAATGAAACATAAACCCCTTCATAATTACATGCTGTCAAATATGCTGCAGTTACATCTACAGATGTACGAGTGTTGAAAGCTCGTTATAAATTAAACATAAAAAAATAATACTTAAACAAAAACCTTATTACGTTTATACTGGAGGTAATATGAGTTTT
Source organism: Delia radicum (assembly GCA_021234595.1). Classification (NCBI taxonomy): domain Eukaryota; kingdom Metazoa; phylum Arthropoda; class Insecta; order Diptera; family Anthomyiidae; genus Delia; species Delia radicum. Next base: position 312,090,935 of record CM037851.1, on the reverse strand, counting down.
GTAAGGTGTCACCAGAATGGACATGTCTTTGTTAAAATAATAGGGGTTGTAATAGAAAAGTAACCACTTACCTACCTCAATTTCTTATTACCAAACTTAAAAATTTTTTTAATTTTTCTCAAGGATTTAAATAAAGAAGTTCAAGGTGAAGGTAAAATTCACGCCTATCATTGTGACTTAAGTAATGTAACCAGTATATTGGAAGCTTTCACTTGGATACGCAAAACATACACAGCGATCAGTATATTGATTTGTAACTGCTGGAATTATTAAAGCTAACTTTTTAACAGGTTCGTTTTAAAGCGTCATCATAATTAACTATTTAATAACAATTCATTTTTTTTTAATCGTTTTAGAATCGTCATCTGAGGAATTAAAAGAATTATTTGATTTAAATGTATACGCAACAACCATCTGTTTGCGAGAAGGTTTAAAACTTATGCGTACAACGGCACAATCAGCAAAAGGTCATATAATTGTTATGAATAGGTACGTACGTATAAATTAAATTTTATTTCTGTATTTTTATATTCGGTTAATAATCGTATTCGTATGTATTGGGGTGGCAATGAAAAATCAGATTTAGAATTTTGATAAAACCTGAGCGGATTATTGTGCGGCTTCGTTTAAGCCAAATTGGATAACAAGTCTGATATAATTTTTATTAAAAATAAAAATTATGTTTTTCCGACCTTTAATTGTGCAATGAAAATGAAAATTATTCAAGTTCGAGGCCATACTCTATATTTCTTTATTAGAATATTGTCCTAACAAATAAATTATAGAGTTTTTGTTTTCAAATTTATTAATTGATCACTTTCAGGAATGTGTTGATAGATCTATTTCGGGAATTTTCTAGGTTCCCACCATCAGAACACGTTTTGAAAGAAGTGATAATCCCATGCAAAACATCAAACATTCATATAAACTAGTTTTCTCACTAAATGAGAACTAATATATGAGCTCGAAGTTAAAGATTATCACCATTGATCAAAAATAAATTGAAAACTTGTTTGTTATGTGCAAGGTCTACCTTTGGTAGATGTTCAATGCACGTTTTTTGTTTTTTTCTCCTTTTTATTTTCACATTTCTTTTGTTTAAAACAAAAACAAAATATAAAGGAGGAGTACACAAGACCGTACTTTGTCTTTTATACAAATTTGATATAATTTTTATTAAAAATAAAAATTGTGTTTTTTCGACCTTTAATTGGGCAATGAAAATGAAAATTATTCAAGTTGGAGGCCATACTCTATATTTCTTTATTAGGATATTGTCCTAACAAATAATCCACATAATTTTTTGTTTGCAAATTGTTTAATTGACCACTTTCAGGAATGTCTTGATAGATCTATTTCGGGAATTTTCTGGGCTTCCATCACCACAAACATGTTTTGGATAGCTCTAACTGGTGCACCTTTGAGGTCAAAGTTCAAATGTTTAGAAATTTAGTATATTGAACTATAGTCAACTTAAAATTATCAATTTTTGCATACCGGTGTGGTCGCCAAATTAGCCCACCCAGCATGAAATTTTCTTTGTCATATTATTTTTTTTTGTCATATTTTTATTGTTTTTATTATTTTAATATATTGAATACAATGTACTATTTATACTACATGACTTGCCCATCATTTCGCTTGTCAAAATTGTTAATTTTGCCTCTTAAATAAAGAATTATGTTTTCCAAACTTTGAGGACTAATAATGGGTAAGAGGGGCCAGATTGAGATTTACCACCATCTACATTTTTGTTGCTCCCACCCTCCCTTACAAATATCCTTCGGACATATTTACTCTATATTTTACCTGGACAATTATAAGTGCCAAAAACGCTTGGGCAAGCATAGTTGCCTGGTCGTCAAAGGGTTGAAAATAAAGATAAAAATATTATGGTAATTAACAGAAACGTCGGCAACATTGTCTTTTATATATGTTTCACCAATATAATTGTTTTTAAAAAGGTTTTAAATTGAGAATAAACTTTAACCGCAATTAAGTGTGCTGGGTGGGCTAATGTGACGACCATCACTGTAGGTTGACCAAATCTTGGCTAACTTCATAGCCTTAATGTTCTTCTAATTTTTTTTATCTTTTAATTATCCCATTTGTGCTAATGGGGTTCAAAATGACCCATCCATTGCAAATAAGTTTTAAATCAAAAATTTTCAAAGCAAGTTGAAAAAGTTGACGTTCATAGTAACAATACTAAATTGTTTTCTGAAATAAAGGGTCCGCCAAATAAGTTTTTTTTTTTTGAACTCCTGAACCAATTGGACTTTGTATGGCGTCATACCAAGGTCTTTATGCAAAATTCGTCACAATGATGTCTCCGAAATGTTCAATTGTTGAGAACGACGGTGAATTGATGTTGATGGCGCTTCACGCACACTTTCTGCCACAGCAGCAATATTCTCGGGTGTACGTACTGTTTTTGGCTTTTTATTCTTTGGTTTATCGATGAGGATGCCAGTTTCTTTCACTTTTTTCACAAGATAACGAACATAGAAACCATATTCGTTCAGCGGAAGGATAAAACTAATTATCTGTCAAATCAGAGATGAGTGTTACCATTCACGAAATAAGCACTAGTTGAAAAAAAAAGTTAGATGGCGGACCCTTTATTTTCATTAAAATTAACAATTTTATTAAAAGAAAGTAAAATATTAATTATTAGTATTTTAATAAAAACATTAACCTTTTTCTGACAGCAAAATTTTTATACTTTTTGATGGTTCCTATTCTATGAGTCCAAAACTAATCAAATAGAACACATATTATTGAAATTTAAAAATTACAATTTTTTTTGGACGAAAAGATGAGCCTTCCAAAAAGAATCATAAAATACACAAAAATTTTAAGAAAATTATTTAAAAGAAAAAATGTTTCAGAACTGACTCAGAAATGTAATTGAATTTGAATATTTTGTGAACAATTCAAAAAAGGCTCCAAAAAAACGTTGATTTTTAAACCTATAAAATTGTTTTCTTTATAGTTTCTGAGTCATTTTTGAAGCACAGAGAAAAAGACTCTTTTGGAAAAAAATGTTATATTTTAATACATTTTTTAACTCATTTCTGACTTATTTTGCAGCTTGTTTGCTGGCAGGGGCATATTGTAAAAAAAAATGAATGTTTAAATAAGACTTTTTTAAAAGTAAAGCTTGCTGGCTTGTTTTATTTACGAGTATGTTCTAGTTATTAGTTTTTTTTAATAAAATTAAGCATATTTTTAGGTACTTTCAAAACTTCCAGCATTATGTTACCCCATTACTAGGGAAAACTATGCAAACTTTGATGAAAACACACAAATTTTGTTAAATTTTTATTAAATTTTTTTAAGCTATTTTCATAAAATGTCCTGGAAAAGTGTCACTCCAAATACAAACTCGAATTAAGATTTTTTCAATCTATTTTTTCTGTAATAACAACTCTTATATTATAAAAATAGCAATCGATATTTGTAAATTAGGCATTTTAGAAAATCTTTAAAATTTATTTTGAAAGAAAGATGTTTCAGCATTTTTATCAAATTCGTGGGTCATTTTGGATGCCTGGCTAAAGTGGGTTAATGATATTCGATGAAGTCAGAATTCAATATCTGATTAATTTTGAGTATATTAAATGAATAAATCATATAAAAAAAAATTTTTTTCGAAATTTAAAATGTTGGCAATTTTAATAGTAATACACTATTTTTCCGAAAATGGTACATTTTCGGGCCGTCTTCAGTAAACGTTTTCCAAAAAAAAAAACATTTCTTCCATTTGGGATCATTTGTACTAGTGTATTACACTTTATACATATGTACACATACATAGTTAATTATATACACTACATACATATTCATTTCATTAAATCGAATTTGCACGACAATATACTTACAGGCATGTATTATGCCAAAATACAATTTCTGTGTGATGAAAATGAAGATGAATAATGAAAAGAAATTTGAACACCTTATTAACGCATTAGCTGAACTTAAAAGCATTTTACGCACACTTACAAGTACGTAGAAAAAATAAGCTGGGGCGAAATTCGATAATTGGGAAAAAATAAAATCGGTTCAGCTTTAATATTTTCGCATTGCTATTAAAGTTACGATTTTAAAACGTATTTGAATTTGGTATAATCGGTAATAAATATAATTTTTTAAGGTTTTTCTCTAATATGTTTAAAACCATTTTAAGTCCTGACTAGCTATAACAGTTAAACCTAAATAGATTTAAAGAAAAATTCACGAGTGATCATGATTTTCGACCAATTTTCATTATTAGGTCTCAAAGATTTAAACATTTAAAATTTCAGCCCACTCTAATAACTGCCCAGCTACAAAAATGAATGTACATAATTCCAACGGACATTATCTCAATTTCCAGTTTCAGAATTAAGTCCGAAAATACTCCTGACTGAAATTGATACTATGACCGAAACACTTTTAGACCTAATTTCCAGGAAAAAAAGCCCAGAGTTAGGATCATAAACCCTATAATATTTTGTAATTCTGTAAAATGTTCACCGATTACTTGGCTTAATAAAGAATTTTTTTAAACCATCAGAACTTTTTTTAAAAATTTAAAAAGTTTGTTTTATTTGTATTATCTAGGGCAACGGTTACCAAATGGGCAACGGTTCTGGGGGTTCGCGAAGAATTCCGGCAAAATGTTTTTTTTTCATCTCGCGCAATTACAGTGTTTAAGCTCTCATGGTAGACTGAGTTAATACTATTTTTTAAAATTTTCGCAAATTTTACTGTAAGCACTTTAAGCATGGTTAGCAACCGAATCGAATAATGGGTTTAGTAAAGATTATATTATTCTTTGTTTCGGTTTCAATATCGGTAACGGTACTTTATTCCGTATCGGTATTAAGAAAAACATCGATATTTGAACTATCCAGTGAATACCGTGTAATAAAACAAAATATAAGTTATATGAATTACATCAAGTATGCCATCAACTAGACCATTGAGCCTTAGAAAAAACAAGAAAATAATTTGTGATCAATGTAATTTACAAGTACAAGAAGAAGATGAAAGCATTCAATGTGACAAGTGCTCAAAAACTTTCCACGACATATGTACTTCGTTGGATAAACGTCAATATGTTCAACTATTGCAAAATGAGCAAGATGAGTACATTTGTCATATTTGTGACGAAAGTGGTGGAAACCTGAAAAATGAATTAAGTGTAATCAAAACACAGCTTAGCAAATTAAATCAGCTGGATGGTTTACAACAAACAATGCAGTTTATGTCAAAACAATTTGACGAAATACTTAAGGGTATAGCCGATAACAAAAAAAAGTTAGAGGCTGTACAAAAAGAAAATAAAAATTTAAGAAATGAAATTTCAGATTTAAAAACTTCTTTGAAAATTTTGAATGATCAAAGGGTAAAAAACGATTGTATCATTAATGGTATAGAATGCGAGGAGGGATCAGATGCTGTTGAAACTCTAGTTAAACTAATGGAAGATGTTGGTGTAAATATAGAGGCGAAAGAAATAGATGAAGCATATTTTTTGAAGAAAGGAAATAAAAATAGTGTTGAATGTTAAATGTTTTTGTTTTGTTTTTTTTTTTTTTTTTTTTTTTTTTATGTTTAATAAAAATAAAATAACATTAATTTAAATGTAATTAACAAAATATTTATGTTACTACATCTCTTGAAAAAGTCAACAAATAATTGACGAAACGTCGAGAAAAACATGTAAAATAAATGCATTTTTATTTACATTAGAACAAATCATAGGTCTGATTAGCTTAACAAACCCAACAAGAAGATTATCCAAACTGACCAAATAATAACTAAATTGAAGAATAATAATAAAAACAAATCAGATAAAGAAAAGAAAACTATGGTAGTGAAGTTTAACTCTAAAAGGTCAAAGCAAATGGTAATGTCGTCAAAGCCAAAACTGAAAGAAAATGATAAGTCTGTTTTTATACATGACTTTTTGAGTAAAGAAACTCTTACTTTACTGAATTATGCTAGAAGCCTTAAAAATGTTGGTTATCGTAGAGTTTACGGTATGGCTGGCAAAGTTTTCGTTAAAAAAAAGCGAATTATCAAAACCAAAATTAATTAAAAATATAGAAGATATAGATAGTTTGTTATTAGATGCAACCGTAAGTAAAAATAGAAGATCTATTCGCCATAACGCTGATAATTTAAAAATTCCTGATGATAGTGACGATGAAACCCGTTCATCGTTTTTGTCGCCTGCTTAAAAAATATAAAACATTTAGGTTCGCATAAAATTTTGTATATTTTGTATATAATATAAATCATTATGAATTCAAATCAATATTTTCATTCTTTTTTATCATATGAAAAGTACATAGAAACACAATGTAAATCTTATTTATCTATTGTCTGTGTAAATGTCAGAAGCATTTCATCTGTTATTAAATTTAATAAATTTAAAGCTTTAATTACTAAATTTCCTAAACTACCTGATATAATTTGTATTCAGGAAACTTGGTTCGAAAATAAACTGATTCAACTTTATGATATACCAGGTTATAGCTCTGTTCACTGCTGTAGATTAGATGGTTATGGAGGAACGTCTATATATGTTCGGGAGAATATATTATATTCTATTGAAACTTGTAAGAGTGAAGATTTTATTGAATCAATAATACTTTCTATACATAGCCAAAAAGTATCAGGAAACCCAATTAAACTAGTTTCCATGTATAGATCGCAGAAATGTACATTTAATAAGTTTTTAGAATATCTCGATAATAATCTTAATAGCTTAAATCAAAGTCCATGTATTTTTGTTGGTGATACAAATGTTGACTTTTTAGGGAATCCTTTGGCTCATGATTTAACTGATGTTCTTCATAGTTATGATTTTAGGAATTGTCATACTCTTGTAACCCGACCTAGCAGTGGAACGTCAATTGACAACGTATTTAGTAACGTACATACTAGCTTTCATATTGATTCGATTGAGTGCAATTTGACTGACCATAACCTGATTAATATCAGGTTAGTTTTCGCCATTAAAAGCACAGGATTTTACCGAAATCGTTCGTTTAAATTGCAATTACGAGTTGGTTAAAGGAAACCTTGATCGTAATTTGTCAGCGTCAAGTTTAACTGGGAATCCTAATATTGACACTGATTTTTTAATAAACTGTTAACAAATGCTATTTCAAGTTCAACAGTGGTTACTAAAAAGAAAATACCCTTAAAGTACGAAATAACGCCTTGGATTAACGGAAATTTACAAGCTCTTATCGAGTACAAAAATAATCTTCTGAAAATAAGAAGAAAAAATCGAAATAAAAGTAATATTGAATTTTGCATAAAGAGAATTAGTAAAACGATAAAAATATCCATTAAAAATGCATGATTAACTATTATCATGATAATTTGTGTAAAATACAAGAAGAACCCAGAAAGTGTTGGCAGTTTTTGAATCGAACTTTGGGAAGAAGCTCAAAATCAAAAATAACTTAAGCAACGATGTAGGTGAAGTTATTGAAAAAGATGATGATAAAGCAGATGCTTTTAACCAATATTTTTTTTGACTCTGTTAAAAACTTAAAGGCGCAAATTGAATGTGGTTTAAACGATGATTGTGACAATCTTCGAAGTTTAAGGTGTACTCGCAAACATTTTTACTTTACTAATACTACTGAAAATGAGATTTATAATTTAATTTCACAATTGGAGCTTAATAAAAGTCCTGGAAGTGATGGTTTGACATCAAATGTATTTTTGAATGTAAAGACATAGTAGCGCCATTATTAGCTAAAATTTTCAACTCTACAATTTCATGTTCATTTTATCCTGATATATTAAAGGTCCATAAAGTTATACCGATTCCTAAAGAAATACATTCGAATACAGTTGATAAATTCAGACCTGTAGCGGTTTTATCTGTTATAGACAAAATTTTTGAAAAAATTTTACATTTGCAACTATCAACGTTTCTGGAGGAGGAGAATTTAATATATCCAAATCAATATGGTTTAGGAAAGGATGTGGTACTGATGAGGCTGTAATAAATGTGGTGAATTATGTCTGTGATGGGTTAGATAAAGGTTTCTCTACTATTGGAGGTATATTTTACGATTTTACAAAAGCGTTTGACTTGGTAGATCACTCAATAATGGTAAAAAAACTTAAATTTTATGGTGTAAGAGGTAAAGAATTAGCACTTTTTAAAAGCTATTTAGACAGCCGAAAGCAATATGTTCAGATAAACGACAGTAAAAGTGCAATTCGTAATGTGGAGTGTGGAGTCCCTCAGGGGAGTGTCTTAGGTCCCCTTTTATTTAATATATATCTTAATGATATCAATAACCTCGGACTTACTGGGAAAATTTTTATATATGCCGATGATTTGTGTATTCTTTATCCGTATAAGGAAGAGTTAATGTTCAAAATATTTGCTGAACGTGATGCGGCTTTAATTTCAGAGTTTGCCAGATTAAATAAATTCGTAATAAATCCCAACAAGACCAAACTCTTAAGATTTAGACCTCAACCAAATCGAAATCGAAACAGGAGTACAATTTTTGTGGATGGAAATGAAATTGTAGAAGTTGACTCCATAAAGTATTTGGGAGTTATTCTTCAAAATAATTTGTCATGGCACCAACATATTCAACATGTGCGTTCTAAAACATCATCTGCGCTTGGAATCTTATGTAAACTTAGATACAAACTGGATGAGAAAACTAAATATATAATTTTCCAAGCTTTAGTTCAGAGTCATCTCAACTATCTAACGCTTATTTATGGCTATAGAGGAAATTCTGATCTAAAATCATTACAAATCATTCAAAATAAATCATTAAAAGCTGTTTTTAATCTCCACATTTGTTTCCCACAGTATCACTATATAAGGATGTTGCTCAAAAAGTTTTACCAATATATGGACTGTTTAAATTACAGTTGTTGCTTTACATTTATAAAGTCGTGCATAACGTTGGTCATCATACAATCAGCTTTATAACGAATCAAAATGCTTTTAATACAAGGAACAATTCTAACCTAAGAACTGCTAGATGTAGGCTAGAAGTGACCAAGCAAAGAATAGAATATATCGGTAGTATGGAATACAATAATTTACCTCAACGTTTAAAAGATTGTGTATCAATTTCTTCATTTAAAAATAGACTAAAAGAATATTTACTACAAAATATTGAAATGCTTTTGATATAAATAATAACATTATATAAAACTTTGTTAAATTTATAAACATATCTATACTTTTTTTTTTATTATAAATTTTACTATAAAATTAGTTAAATGGATCTCATTGCCAACTTGTCTCAACAATGCCCTAGAGGCGCTGAGACTCTATTATTTTAAGAATTAAATTTTGTAAAAATGAATTTAAATAAATAAAAAAAAAAAAAAAAAAAAAAAAAAATTATTAAATTAGTTTACAAAAATTTATTAAATTTTAAGTGAAATGAGTATTTTTTTAATACAAACATAAACATTTTAAGGCCCGATTTATAAATGTCCCCCAGTTGTTATTTAACAAATAGTTAAATTCAAATTTTAAATGGGACACTCACAAGAACTTTTCCATAAAAAATCAACAGTTATTTAAAAGTTTAAGCGATAAAGTTGCTTCAATGGAATATACAGTTAAATTACCAAAGAAATATATTTTTTAACTTTCTGTCTGTTATTCAATAAACAAAATAAACAAAAAAAACGGACTTTCGGTAGTAGTTATTTTAAAGTTAAAATTTTTATTTTCAGTTAAAATTTTCTATTTAAAACAAAACGTTATTATATTATATTGAGTGTTAAAATAAACGAAAAGAATCCACAAAAGATTTTGTCAACTAAGTTTTCAACAGTTGAAAATAAACTAAAAAATACAATTGTTTTAAACGAAAAGTAAGTAGTCCTGTTTTTAACTGATTTTCAGTTAATCTAATGTGTATATTCTGTAGTCTTTATGGAAAAAATATTGTGTGTGGAGACAAAAGAACTGTTATTTGCGACGTTACTGAGGACAATAGCTTTTCAACATTGAGAAACATGTTCATTGGAGCGTTCCACTGAAAGCCTTTTTGCAGATTTTTTGAATCTCTTAAAGCGTAGTATAAATGATATGACACAAAAGATTTTTAAGCCATTTGCCTGATTTCTTGAAGGGGTTTCGGGAAATGTGAGATGGATTTTCATTATTTGAACCAAAAAGATAATGATAGTAAAAAAAATTGTTGTTTTTAATAATTTGTGAGGTAATTTTTGATTTTTTTTTTTTTTTTTTGCAGTTTTTCTATTTATTGAATCTTCACTCAAATAATGTGAACTAACAATAAGTTTACAAATCTTAAAACTAACTCTTAATTATTATGTCCAGCCAGTGCCAAACAAATTTTTGACGATTCGATGGAGATAATCTATTGCTCCTTGTTAGCGGACCAGATCCGCCGTGTCCCTCCTTCTAAGACGTTGGTGGCCATGATTATTAATCAGGTTACGGGCTAATAAGTTGGGATGAGTTTCCAGTTTATTTAAATAAAGTTGACTGTGTCTAATGGTTTCATCTTTGACCAGGGTTACATTTAAATCTTTATGTATGTTGCAATTTCTGACATACCAGGGTGAGTTTGTGATCATTCTCAAGAACTTATTTTGCCTTCTTTGTATTTTTTCAATATTTGACGCGGAGGCAGTACCCCTGAGCTGGATTCCATAGCACCATATGGGTTTCACGATAGAATTGTAGATGAGTAACTTGCAGTCCAGACCCAGTTTAGAGTTTCTGCCGGTTAGCCAAGAGAGTTGCGCCGTTTTTAGTTTCATCTGGGTTAGTTTAGCATCTATATGTGTTTACCACGTGAGTCGACGGTCAAGGTGAATACCGAGATATTTTACAGATGTGTGTTGAGATATATTCTGATTATTAATTTTGATGGGTGGACTCGTCTCCCTTCTAAGCGTGAAAGTGATGTGGATACATTTCTGCTCATTCACTTTAATTTTCCACTTATCCAACCAAGCTTCCAATTGTGAAATGTGGGTCTGCAACATTCTAGACGCTATGTTTGAGTCATCATGGACGCTTAAAATTGCGGTATCGTCAGCGAATGTTGACGTGTGGGTATTAATATCTAACGGCATGTCTGAAGTATAAAGGACATACAACAGAGGGCCCAAAATGCTGCCCTGTGGGACACCGGCTTGTGTATCTTGGGGAGGGCTGACAAAGCTATTTTCAGCAAGAGTAAATTTTCGATTCGTTAAATAGCGTTCAAGAAGCTTGTGAGTATTAAAGGCAACAAACGTTTCATTTTAAAGAGTAATCCTTCGTGCCAAACTTTATCGAAAGCTTGTGAGACATCGATAAATAGAACAGAGCAGTATTTTTTTTCCTCGAAAGTTTTTCTTACAGTAGTGTGAGGAACAAAATCTTGAGGCAAATTTTGCACACATAATTAAAAAAAAATATATATATATGAGTGATTTTTTGGAATGGGTTACACCCATGGGGGAAAAGAAAAGGTAGGATTACATCCGCCTGGCAAACAGGGTTCGTACTTTAATTTCAGGAAGACGCAATTAAGCAAAGAGTAGCAAAGGGATGTACATAAACGAAGAGAGATTGCAAAGAGAAGAGAGGACAAAGAAACAAAACTACAAATGCAAAACTACAAGGAGAAAAACTACAGGGAGAGTCAAGAGAGGAGTACAGCCACACCACAACGGCACGAAATAAAACTCACCACGGTAACTACACTTAGTTCAACTCAAACCGGTTAAACGGACAGGCATTTGCTTGATTACCACACAAGAGAGTGTGTTGTGGCTACAAAACAACTTGTGTGTAGCTAGTGAGGGGTATAAAAGGCGATGACCAACAGCAGTCGTGGTCTTTTTGTGCAGAGCAGGCGATCGAGCAAGACGTGGCAACAGGCCGGAACAACGTGGTGGTAAGATTTTAATATAAATAAAAGCAAGTGCAGTGCATAGAATAGGGTGTATTTTAAGGTTGTTTGGTAACACCAAGACAACAGTGTAGAGTTCTGATTTTACAATCAGATAAGCTTAGGGTTCTGGTTAACAACCAGAAAGAGTCCGGATTACATCCGTGAGTGCCGACTGGATAACATCCAACTCGGAAGGAGCTAGGGCACTGACACAGGGCCAAAGTAATAGTCTGGTTCTACAACCAGAAACCTAGGAGGCTAGGGAGTTGGATAACATCCAATACAGGCGGATAACATCCGTTGCTAGTGAGGGAAAAAGGATCAGGAGGGTTAGGGCAGCGATCACGAACCGGCCCAGGAGCAACGTTTTTTTCCCAGCACAAGGCGGCATCAGCAAAGAGGAGAACGTGTACTGCCAAAGAGGCAATTATAAAGAAAAAATAACAAAGTGTAAAAAAGAGAATAATAAGGATTTACAATAAAGTGAATTAATTGAAAGTGTAAATAAAGCTAAATACGTGTGTTTAAATCGTTCCAAATTTGCAAATTTAATGCGAGGACCGCTGGACTAGCTGAGCTATCCCAGCTTCAAACCCGGCACAACCGGAAGTACCTTACATTTGGCGCCCGAGCAGGGACGATTATCACAAAGATAAATTTTGTAAATCAACATAGACCCCCAAGAGCGTTATCAGCAAAGTGTCAACAGAGTGTCTAACAGAGTAAGCGACAAAACAACCAGCCACGCGTAGACCCCAGTTGAAAATATGGTACGTAGTAATTGGATCTACTCCGTTCGCAGGGAGCAGTTGGTACAATGCATGACAGAATTTGCATTAGAGGTGAGTGGCACAGTAGAGGAGCTACGTAAGAGATTTGCGGGCTTTATAAACCAGGGTGAGCATAAAGAAACCGTTATCACCAGATTAGAAGAGTTAGAGTTGCAGTATAGCAGAGCGGCATCCCCGAGTCTTCAGACTACCTCCGAGAGGGCACCACCGGCAAACAACGCCGCGGAGGGTAACAACACTGACGGTTCCCCAGTTACCAGCACCGGCCGTCGTCAGCAATCCAACGCTACCACCAGGGTATGTTCTGCCGGCAACAAGTCAACCACTGACCGGAATTTCGTACGCCTCAGTGATCGACACCGTACGCAGATGGTCGTTTTAAGTATGACGGGGGTAAGGACCCCATTGGCTTTATTGAGCGCGTTGAAGAGTTGGCGGAGGTATATGGCTTAGATTGCAACATGATGCCGCGTACGATGCCCGAACTTTTAAAAGATGGAGCTCTCATGTGGTTCCGTAACAACAACAACCATTGGCAAACGTGGACCGCGTTCAGAAATGAAGTTCTAGCGTTCTTCCTACCACCCCGTTATTTGAAGATTTAGATGATGATATCCGGAAGAGGCAACAGAGAAGCCGTGAAAGTTTTAAAGACTATGTGATTGTGATGCAAAATATGATGCGTCATGCTAATTATTCGGGAGAACAACAGCTAGAACGTATCTTCCGTAATGCTCACGTGGACTACCAGATGTATATCCGGCGCAAAGATTTCAGCAACCTCAGTGAGCTCATCCGTATGGCTGAGGAATATGAGTGTATCAGAGCGAATCACCCAGAAGTCGGCCGAGAACACCGAGATAATCGCCAACACACCACTCGGCACGATATGCGAACAAGACAGGTGATACAAGAAGAAGAACCACCAGCAATTAATCCACGAACGGCGTGCAGAAGATGTGGGCGAGAGGGCCACGGGTTCCAGTTTGCCAAAACCCCAGTGTATTGTTTTGCTGGGAGTGTGGTCGCAGAGGCTTAAGAACTAAAGAGTGTTGCCGAAGAGGTTCGGGAAACGACCCAGGTCCGCGCCAACAGCAAGGGGAGGCGGCGGCCCGCAACCAACACCCCTTGCCTCAGTAAACGCATTCCGCCAAACCGAACACCGGCTGTTAGCCACCGTTGACCTCGGTAACCATCAGAAAGAGGTCACAATAGATACTGGCGCGTCAAAAAGTTATGTGAGCGAGGACCTAGCCGACGAGCTCAGAGGTGAACACGAGGTACTGCAAACCGATAACAGCATACGGTTGGCCGATGGCACCCCTGTACAGCTAAAGGAGGAGATAAGAGTGGACGTTAGTCTAGGTGGCAAAAGTAGCAATCTTGAAATGGGAGTTTTGCCAAACATGTTGGACAATGCGTTACTCGGCCTGGATTTTCTTCGCGCAGTCCGCGCCGAAATACGAATCGGAGACCAGGTAGTGCAGTTAAAACCGCTAGAGCCAGAGAGACGATGTGCCATGGTAAGGGCGGATGAGCCCAAAGCGAGTATATCCACGAGAGACACAGAGAAGGCGAAAATAGACGAGTTTCTTAGCGAAGAGTTGGCGAAATTTGAAGGTGTAGAAGGTCCAACCCCTTTGGCAAAACACACCATCATCCTTAAAGATGATCGACCGGTAAGGCAGAGGTATGCACAACGTAACCCGGAGATGCAACGAAGAATCAACGAAGAGGTGGACGAACTATTGAGAAATGGGTGCATCGAACCCTCCAAGAGTCCCTACAGCGCTCCAATCGTAATGGCTCCGAAGAAGAATGGCACCTACAGACTATGCGTTGATTACCGCCTGCTGAACGCCCGAACGGTTGCGGATGCCTACCCATTACCCCCCGCATTAACCACATCTTGGATCGTCTGCGAAACGCCAAATTTATTAGCAGCATCGATCTGAAGAACGGGTACTGGCAGATACCGATGGCCGAAGACAGTAAGGAATACACGGCATTTACCGTGGCCGGCAAGGGGTTTGTTCCAGTGGAAGGTGATGCCTTTTGTGCTTACATCAGCGCCTGCAACGTTTCAAAGAACGTTAGACCGGGTTATCGGTCCTGAGATGGAACCACACGCGTTCGCTTACCTGGATGACATTGTAGTGCTGGGTGGATCGATGGAAGAGCATATGGCGAATTTAAAAGAAGTTTTTAGACGACTAAGAGAGGCCAGGCTTGAAGATCAATCGAGAGAAGTGTAAGTTCTTTGAAAAAGAAATTAAATACCTGGGTCACGTGGTCAACGAGAGTGGGATCCACACGGATCCAGACAAAATTGAGGCAATTCGCGAACTGCAACCCCCACAAAAACACACGAGAGTTGCGGCGCTGCCTCGGCATTGCGTCGTGGTACAGACGGTTTGTCCCTGAGTTTTCGAGAATAGTGCATCCATTGACGTCACTTCCTCAAAAAGGGTAAGCATTTCAGATGGAACCAAGAGCAGCAGGAGGCATTCGAAAAGCTTGAAGAAACACCTCACAGAAGCTCCCGTACTAGCGTGTCCAGACTTCACTCAGAAATTTACGCTACAAACTGATGCGTGTGACTACGGGTTGGGGGCAGTGCTAACGCAAGAGCTCGAAGGCCAGGAACGCGTGATAGCATATGCCAGCAGACGATTGAACCAGGCCGAGATGAATTATTCACCGACGGAGAAAGAGTGCTTAGCGATTGTGTGGGCGATAAGGAAACTAAGACCATATCTCGAAGGTTACCACTTCAGCGTTATAACTGATCATTTGTCTCTGAAATGGCTGAACTCCATTGAAAGTCCTTCCGGTAGAGTGGCCAGGTGGGCGCTAGAACTGCAGCAATATAGTTTCGATGTGCAGTATAGGCGGGGTAAACTAAATGTTGTTGCCGATGCCTTATCGAGACAACCTGTTGAAGCGTGCCAATCTATCCAAGAGAAACTACAAGAGTGCGCCTGGTGGAAAAAGAGATGTGAAGAAGTAATCCAGTGTCCCGAGAAATTCCCAGATTACACGATAGTAATGCACAGCTGTATCGCCACATACCAACGCGAGAGGAAGACGAAGAATGTGCTCCGTGGAAACTATGCGTCCCAGTGTTTCAGAGAAAAACGAGTGCTAGAAGAAAAGCACGACTCACCAACGGCGGGACACCTGGGTATCCGAAAGACAGCAGCCAGAATCTCCAACCGTTACCATTGGCCCGGTATGTTCCGGGAGATAAAAGAGTATGTACGTAGTTGTCAAATCTGCCAGAAATATAAACCAAATCAGCAGCAACTGGCCGGTCAAATGCTAACGAAAAATTGCCGAAGAAGCCATGTGCCGTGGTTTGTGCAGACTTTGTAGGGCCGCTTCCTAGATCGAAACACGGGAACTCCATGCTTCTAGTGATCACCGACAAGTTTTCCAAGTGGTGTGAATTGGTTCCCTTGAGACGAGCAACGGGTGAAAACACTGCGAAGGGCATTTCGTGAGAGAATTTTGGCGAATTTTGGAGTGCCCAAAATGATTATAACTGACAACGGGTCACAATTTACCTGTAAAGCGTTCCGAGATTTTTTTACAACAGCTGGGCGTAAAGCACCAGCTCACCGCTCCCTATACTCCCCAAGAGAACCCTACCGAAAGGGTGAACCGTACCGTGAAGACGTGATTGCCCAGTACGCGGGTAAAAATCAGCAGAAGTGGATGAAGCTTTGCCGGAAATCCAATTAGCGATGACACTGCCAAATCGGATTCCACACAATATAGCCCTGCCTTCCTCATATATGGACGTGGAACCCAGGCTGCCGGCCGCATTATCGACGAGGTCAATACGGGAACAGGAACCACTACCCGAAGCCCCGAAGATAAGGTCAGGATGAGGTATTTCAGATGGTGCGCAAAATTTGCAAAGAGCCGGCAAAAGATCAGGCAAGTATTTCACCTCAGACGAAGGCGATGGAAACCGGAGGTAGGAGAATTGGTCTGGCCAAAGAACATCATTTGTCTAACGCAGCGGACAATTTGCTGCAATAAGCTAGCCACCTAAGTTTGAGGGCCGTACCCCGTTTACCGGTTTGTGTCCCAGTAATAGTCGAGCTACGCCAGGAGGGACGAACGAAGAATCGCACTGCCCACGTGAGT
>CM037851.1:312018542-312073971 GCA_021234595.1 Delia radicum | reverse complement strand
TAATTGAATCAATTAAATATTTGTTGAAGTTCCGAACTTGCTTGGCATTTTTTTACACTATCGCCCAAAATATATTGCTGTTGTTTTTGTAATATTTATGTATGTAGTTGTTTTTTTATAAATATTTATGTATTAATAATAAATGTTTTAATTCACTTTAATTAATTTTTTTTTTAATTCTCGTTAGGTTTATTACTTTATTAAGTGAAATAGTTTTATTTCAGTAGTTTAAATCTAAATATTTATTTATTCTAAAATATTATCATGAAATTAATAATGTAATTTTTGAAGGTAAATTTTGTTTAATAAAAAGTAAGCATTTTTTAAACAAAAAAATGCTAAAAGTGAATTAAAAATTAATAAAAAAATACACTGTATTAAACAAAACTGCTAATTTCTGCCAAAATTTTTTTTTTTGACTTACTCCCTATGTTTTATTAGAAAGAAGAAAACTAATTTCTGTGTGATTTTGTTAACATAAGTATAAATAAATCTGCTAACTAAATGAGAATTACATGCAGATTTAAATTCAATGTTATAAAATTCAATCTATAAAGAAAACATTTGGTATGGCAACAACACTTTATCCAATTGCTTTATTGCTTTTTGAGAAGATATACAATATTGATCAATTTTTAATAAAATTTGTTTGAGAAATAATTCAATTAAAGGGCTTAACTTGAATTTGCAATTTTCTAAAACAATATCATAAAATTAATAATTTAATTTTTGAAGGTATATTTTGCTTAATAAAAATGTAAATTTTTTTTTTAAACAAAAAGTGCTAAAAATATATGAAAAATTAATAAAAAAAAATACACTGATTTTAACAAATTGGCTAATTTCTGCCAAAAAATTTTGTCATACTTCCTACGTTTCAATAGAAAGAAAACAACTTATTTCTGTGTAAATTTGTTAACATAAGTAAAAATAAATCTGTTCACTTAGTGAACAAAAGGTCCCAACCAATTGTACCAAAGGTGCCAACACTAACCCTTCCCACCTAATGACGTTTGACCAGCATGTCATAAAAACTGCAATCAATTGAGTTGTCATCAAAACATAATCACAAATTTTCAAACCTTCAACCAGCGTAAAAGCAATCAAACCGCTATATTAAAGTCGAAAGTTAAGTATTCTACAGTGAAAGTATAAAAAAGACAATTTTATTTATACATAAAATTAAACATTAAATCTAAGAGTAAAACCCTTAAATTCTAACATAAACCTAAATTTAAAAACTGAATTATTCAATTGTTATAAAACTTGAATAATAAAAAGTGAATTGCTGAATAAAAATACTTAGCCCTAAATTTAATTGAAAAACTATTAAAATTTTACGTCCGCTAAATTGTTAAAATTTAATATAAACAAAAGCCTAAAAGTGTAAAAATTGCCTAAAACTAAAATTTACTTAAATATTAGTTTATAACTAATAATCTTAAACTTAACCTACAAATATTAAATAAAACTCAATACATATTTTTTTATAACGTTTAAAGAAACCCGCCATTTTTTATTTTTATATAATTCCCTCAAAGAGATGGTAAATAAGAAACCATCTTTATTTTTATTCCATTAACCCGTTATTATCTGCTAACTAAATGAGAATTACAAAATCTGCGAACTAAATGAGAATTACATGCACGTTTAAATTCAATGTTATACAATTCAAGCTATAAAAAAACATTTGGTATGGCAACAACACTTTATCCAATTGTATTATTGCTTTTCGAGAAAGTATACATTATTGATTACTTTTTTATTCAAATGAACTATTATTTAATTGAAAAATAATTCAATTAAAGATCTGTCAATATCTAATTGAATTAGTAATTTTCGTTGTTGTCAGAATTTCAGCAATTAAAGTTATTGATTCGGTGGTTTTCGTGATTGAAAGTAGCTTTTATTTTTTTGTGTGTAATGCTTTGTTGTTGGATTTAACAAAAAAAAAAAACACGTTGTAATATTTTTTAAATACGTTGTCGTGTCTACTTTTACTTTTGACATACAATTAGGATCAAATGAAATTTTAAATTTTTATGAATTTTATTTTAGTGGACTTACGAGTGGTGATATTTACCCAGCGAATCCTCGGTAATAGGTTGGTATTACGGAACATGTTACCCGGTAATGAGTTAAACTCCTTACCACTGCGTCACCATTAGTAACACCAAATTCACACGTTTAAATATTTTTATGGTATAATTAGTTCGTTTCTATACAAAATTAAATATAATTAAATTTTTACAACAAATTTGACAATTTTAAAATAATATTCGATCTAAAAATTAAGGATTAAAATAAAAAAATGTTGCCAACTCTTTATCTGTAAGGGGGGAGTAACATGTTACCGATGAACATGTCCTTGTTAAAATAATAGGGTTTGTAATAGAAAATATCTATGTGACGACTAAAAAATTTCCCATATACTCATATATGATTATATATAATATCACATATAACTAAACATTACAACACATCTCATGTAATCCGAAAAATGGCATACATAAGCTGATCTCATGGTATCTCTTAGCATCTAATCTCAAATAGTTTGATCCGAAATATGTTTCTATCAAATATGATCAAATTATATATAATTTGATAAAATTTGATGCAATAAGTTTGTTAATTTAAACTTAAAAAAAAAATTATGAATGTTTTCGAGATCAGTACTTTTTATTTTAATACAATTAAGTACTACTTGTAATTCATTTTTAATAACATATAAATATTAATTTTAATGCTAAATTCAGAAATGTATGCTTTTTATGAACCTGAAGTAAAAAAGAAGAAAATAAAAAAAAAAAATTTCGAGTAGAAGACTTCCAATTTTTTTTAAGAGCAGAAATAAACAGAAAACTTTACACGTCCTTGCTCTACAAAATAATTAAAAATAATAACTATACAGTCGGTATTATGGATTAATACAATATTTTTTTATGAAGAATACATCTCACTATTTAGTTAATTTGTGTGGTTTAATGTTTCGCTTACTCAAGATAAAATTTTGTTTATATATACTAAAAAATATGCATTAAAAACCCTTTAAAATCCTGTTTCTCTTAAAACCAGCTGGCAGATAGAATTGAACAAATATTGAGTGAGTACATTTTTTTTTTATTACCTACTAAAAAAAACCTTAAAAATAAAAGTTCCCTCATGCCAAAAGCTATCGAAAAATCGATGGCACAATATCGAGTGCTATATCGATTGTTTTTTTTTTTGTAGTGAGTTTTGAAACTTAATTATATTCTAATTATCAACGGTGCTAGAAAAATATACAAAAGTGATAGAATTTTTTTTCATTAAATTTTACTACATAATATATATAATGATATGTTTTGCCATATATAATTATATATGTTATTATTTTTGGTAAATTCTACCATATACACTTATATATGATCATATATGGTAGAATACATGGTCATATATAGATCTATATCTATTTCATATGATCAGATATACAATATATGCTAACATATAACATACGGTACAATGATATATGGTGATATATTACTCCATTTTTAAAAAACTGTCCATAAACTAGGTATAAGAAATGAACATATATCGTAATATATTTATACACATATAAGCATATATAAAGGGTCCGCCAAATAACTTTTTTTTTTTTTTAAAAATGCTATAAAAAAAAACTACTGAATATTTCCTCAAATTTCTTTTTTTATTTGAAAGTACAATCCTTCCGGTTAATAATGGAAAATAATTTCATTCAAATGGCTGCCTCGGCTGCACATTATCGATTGTGTGCAGCTGTATTTCACCAATGGCTTAACGAATGTTGTCCTTTAAAGCGTCAATTGTCTCTGGCTTGTTGGGCGTAACACTTATCTTTGACGGCACCCCACAAATAATAGTCCAACGGTGTCAAATCGCAGCTCCGAGGTGGCCAAACGACATCAGCTCTGCGGCTGATAATGCGATATTCAAAAACAGGGCGCAAAACATCGAGTGTAGCTTCGGCTGTGTGGCACGTAGCGCCGTCATGTTGAAACCAAATGTTGCCAATATCCTCCACTTCAATTTTTGTGAACAAAAATTCGTTCAACATGGCCCGATAACGATCGCCATTGACTGTAACGGCCACTCCTTGCTCATTTTCGAAGAAAAATGACATGATTTTCAAAGTAAGGTCGCAATATTTCGCAGCGTTGTTCAAGCGTATACATAACCATTTTCGTTCAGCGGAAGAATAAAACTAATTATCTGTCAAATCAGACATGAGCTAAGTGTTACCATTCACGAAATAAGAACTAGTTGAAAAAAAACGTTAGATGGCGGACCCTTTATTATATAATATTTATTTTTATTTTTTTTATTAATAATCATATAATTACAAATTATATCCTATTACCCTAACCAAGCACTATCTACTATGGCTTTCGACTCGTTGTAGCGAAAACAGATCAATGCCTCTGGTGGAAATCGAACCCACGACCCCCGCACTGATAAGCTAGCACGCTACCAACTAGTCTACCGGGGCGCATTTCGAGATTGATATCATCCCTTTTCATATACACACACTTAGAATACTATGTAAAGACCACTGCAAATGTAGTTAAAAACAAATGAAATTTCAATCAAAGAAATAATGACTTACATTTCAGTAAATTCAACTAAAATTGTCATTTGTTTTTAATGTTCATAAAATGAACTACAATTGGTGAAATTGTACGCTAAAAACGATGCTGATAGCAGTTTTTCCAAAAAAATGGTTTTCTTGTAGTTTTGGACGAGTTTTGTCGAAAAATCTATCTTTTTTACGCGTTAATTTTTAAAGTTTTTTTTTTTTGTTTTCTTTCGATTTTTCATAAGCGAAACTCAATTTCAGTATTTATTTTTCAAATAAAAAGCATTTTCAATACTAAAAAACTTCAGAAATAAAAGTTGAGAAAAAGTCAAAACATTTAAATTTGGGCGCCTCGAAAATGATTTTTTTTTATATGTCGTAGTGGAACTTTTTTTTCCTCATGCCAAAAGCTATCGAAAAATCGATGCACAATATCGAAAAATGTTTGTCCTTACAAATTGGCCCAACCTAATGAACATATATCGTAAAATATTGCCACTAGGGGTACCGAAAGGTACCGATTTTTATAAATCCCGGGATTCGGGATTTTGAAAAATTTTGAAAGATTGATTGAAAGATTTTGGAAATCGGTATTCTGTGATTTTTCCGGATTTCGGGACAAATTTATTTATATTTTTTAGTTTATATAAAACACTCAAATAAAATAATTCAATAGAAAATTTTACTATTCACATCTTACAGTATGAAAAACAAACAAAACCAAGTGTTCCGTTTTTAAAACGTTTATATTTTTTAATTGATAAGTATAATTAAACGTTTTAAAAACCCTAAACTAAATTAACATATTCCCTACAGGCGTGAATAAAAGCTTATTCTTCAGAGTTGAAAAATAAATATTTGAAAAAAAAATTTTTTTTTTATCTAATCTTGAACCGATTCTTATATATTTTTTATTTTTTAAATTCAGAAAGTCTAAAATATTCCAGAATATATTTCGTTTTTACTTAAAAGATAAATAATGGCTGGTTTTTATTAAATTACTAAAATACTTATAAAAATTATCAAATCAGTTACCGATATAATTGAAGTACCGATATCCTTAAAATACCGATACCGAAATAATTTAAATAGCGTTATCCTTAAAATACCGTTTGCCGAAATCATTTAAAATTGCGTTACCCATAAAATAATAATACCTTTTTATTATTATTTTTTTTTTATTTTTTTTATTGAGTCGAAATTAGAAAAAATAATCGGTGTATATAAAGGGTGTATTTTTATAGATGTATAGAACTTTGAAATGAAATAAAACAAAAATTATTTTTTTTAAATTGATATAAAATTTACTTTATTCGAAAGATAATCTTCTGGCATTATAATTTAAATATGACTTCTGGCATATGATCGCCACGGCTGGATCGGACGTAGTCCAATTTTCAATGACTTTTTCTAACATTTGTGGCCGTAGATTGGCAAAAACGAGGCGAATGTTGTCCGCCAAGTGGTCAATTGTTTCGGGCTTATGGGCGTAGATTAGCGACTTCACATATCCCCACAGAAAAGAGTCCAGCGGCGTTAAATCGCACGATCTTGGAAGCCAATTCACGGTTCCGAAACTTCACACTATGCGGTTACTAAAGGTTTCCTTTAATAAAGCAATTGTGGCACGAGCTGTGTGACATGTTGCGCCATCTTGTTGAAACCACAGCTTCTGCACATCATGGTTGTTTAATTGATGAACGAAAAAGTCGGTAATCATGGCTTTATAGCGGTCACCATTGACTGATAGACTTATTTGGGTCTTCCTTCCTCTACGCTTCTCTCTACAGCAGCAATGACTTCTTCTGTACGCACTGTGCGACGTCTCTGTGGATGCATATTATCATTTAGCGTAAACGTGGTTCGAAAACGTTCCATAGTTAATCGAATTAATAGCTCTGATGGACGATTATGTTGACCGTAAAATGGACGTAGTGCAAGATACGTATTTCGAACAGAGCCTTGATTTACATAATAAATTTGCACAATTTGGAGGCGTTATTCAAAACATAAATCACTTGAAAGCTGACAAAATGGCAGCCAGTTAAAAAAGTGTTGTCAACTTAAAGTTCTAGACCGGTATAAAAAATACCCTTTATGTAGATATATTTTCCAAAGTTTGATCATAAACTATCCAGTCATTAGCATTCGGTTATGATATGGTTAAAAATATGATATTACCGTTATCCCTAAAATACTGATACCGAAATATCTAAAATGACGTTGCTCTTAAAATACCGTTACTGAAATTTAAACCCGTTATCGATAAAATACCGTTGCCGAAATAACTGAACTATCGTTACTGCTTAAATAGCGTTACCGAAATAACTTAAATACCGTTATCGCTAAAAGACCGATACCGAAATAATTGAAATATCTTTACCCCTAAAATGCCATATACAAGAAAATAGCTTTACTCTTTCCGACACATCCCACATCAAATCGATTAGCATCCGTGAAAAATAAGCTAAATCTTTGAAACTAAACGAGATAGAGCAAATTGGACCAAAAAGAGCACATTTTAACATAAGCTTGAAAATGCTGTTGATTTAGCTAAATACTTAGTTTATTGCACTACAACTGTCGACCAAAATATAGTTCTTCTAAAATTTAGCTCACCTAAATTTAGTAGACTAAGATTCTCAACTTTATTGAAAATTCTGCTGTTGTCGTAACTAAATTTTCAACTATTTGTACGGTCTTGCTTTTTTTATGAGTGTACGTATTAGTAATAAAAGACAAATTAATCAAATTTACATCAAAATTTTCACTGTAATATCTTTAAGTTTCTAGCATTTTTGAGATGTTTGCCACGACTGACTTAATTTCTGATGATTTATGTATGAATTTAAGTGCTTTAGTTTTATTTTTAATTTATTTAGGAGATACTTGCACAATCATGTTTATTGTATATCGAACATACTATATTCCAATTAGTATACGATAATAATAATTACCAAATTAGTGAAGTAGAAGTTATTGTATTGTATTTTGTATCTCAGCCATATGTTGCTCGACGATCATGAATTTATTTATATTCCAACCAAAAGATGGTCATCGTCATTTGCTGGAGCGGGGGAGCGAGCACTTATGGGTCATGCATAGTATAAATTATATATATTTTAAACCACTGATGTTGCTTGTACTAATTGTAATTTATTGGCATGACTAATGCCACCAAAAGCCATAAACAAATACAAATTAACTTTCCAAACTATGTATGTGTCCAATAACACATACTCTCAAACACACACACTCACTTGCAAGCAATCAGGAGTAGAAATATAATGGCATACATGATTTTAAGTATGTGTGTGTGTGTGTGTTTGCATGACTCTTTTGCATAAGTATGTGTTTGGAATTTTCAAGTGAATCTTTAAAGTGTTTACGACCTAGTTAAATGAATTTCAGCAATTTATTCATACACGTACCCACACATGCTCAAAAGTTAAATGAAGAAGATTTAGAGCTGAGGGTAGTACGATACGTAGTACATAATTAAAGTTGGAAAATGTTTGAACATTTTAAATTTCTAAACAAACACCCACATCTATCTTTGCGAAGCATCTCATCTGTCCCCACTCCACTCCTGTGCTAAATTTAATTTGTGAAACAAATATTTTAAAGACAAACTCTTTTTTTTTCTTCATTAATCATGTTACAACATGCCTAGTGTCATTAGACATAGAAATAAAAATAGACGAAATCAAAGTTTTTTATTTACTTTTCGACTAATTACAAATGCCAATCAGTAACAACAAATCTACACGTACTTATTCCACATTTCACCACAGGCTACGACGAGTATAACGAGTACACAGTGCTCACTCAGCACTGGAGTAAGTAAAAGTAACTCTTGAAAACTTTTAACAAAAATAAATAAAACGAAAATAAAACAACAACAACAATGACAACATAAATAAAACAAAAAAGCATACAATGTGTAAATGGATACAATTTGAAAGCGATTTTATTACACCATTTAGAAAAAATTGTTTTGCTAAAATAGGATACAACTTAAACCAACTTTGTATTTCAAAGAAAAGTCTAAATGACTATTAGCATTTTTTGTTTATAAAAAAAAATTTTTCTAAATCTTATTTAGTTTTCCAAATTTTCTCAACATAAATTTAACATAACACTTACTTTAGCAACTTTCATCAACGTAAATTTAACATAGCACTTTAGTAACTTAACAAACAAAGTATGTACTCTAATTAATTTCTGTTGAAATTAACTATACTTATCGTAGGAAAGTGTACTCCTACTATAAGTTTGGTAAATTTACTCTATATGTGTAAATGGAAAAAAATACACTCATAACGTGCAGTGCCTTTTTTTATTAGAAGGAGTTCATAAAATCTGAGGCTTTTTCTGATATGTGCTCAGAGTCCAACGATTTTTCGCTGGAAAAACGTACATATAATCAAAGACTTTATCTTGTAGGAAAAGCGCTTAGAATAGGGAACATTTTCCATAGCGAAACTGATCAAAATCGGAAGTAATTTCTAAAGTGCTGAAAAACCTAAAAAAATATTAATGAAAAATTTTTCTGTACGTGAGGCCTTTACTATTCAGAAAAGGTCCGTAGGTGGTAGAAAAACGTTAAAATCTTTAATTTTGTACACTTTTTTTAAGTAGGGGAAGGTAGGACTAGTTTGGACTAGAACCATTTTTTCCAAAGAGTGCTTGGTTGTGTAGCTACTGATAGTTACCAACAGAGCATTACTAACTTGTTCGTTTGTTAGATTTAAAAAAAAAAAGACAAATTGGCCTGAATAGGGAGGGAGTGGTGTAAATTGGAACTCACTAAAAAAAATTAGCATTAATCCAAAAAAAACAATAATTTTAACAGTGATAGATATTCATATAAAGCCATTTAACGTATAACAAATACTTTGATCTATTGACACACAAACAACCAGCGTCGAGTCCTTGACTGCGACGATCCTGCGGCAGTCTTGTATATCCTTGTGACCGATAATTTTTTCAAAAAAATTGTCTCTTCTTCTTGTTAATGAACTCTCAAATTTCATTCGAGTTTACTGAAAAACTCCAATAAAACTTGTCAAAGAAAATTCTTCAGTAATTAATTTTAATAATATTAATTACGATTGTCATTATATGAAGGTTACAAACACTCTAGCACAGAAAAAAATTAAAAATTTCCCAGCGGCAACTCTATCTCAACATGGACTTGGTGTCCAATTAACGAATGTAAAGCGCATAATAATGCGATAATTACATGTGGAAAAGAGATAACAATAGGATCGAAAAGAGGAAGCATTGTAGTTGAAAAATAAATTGTTCATATGTATTAGTTAACTCTGTCTATTCTGATTAAAACAACACATTGTGTCGAAACTTCAATTAGCCATACTCAGTGTTGTGCCGACAGTGGCTCAACTCGCTAAGAGGTGATGCTACGAGTCATATCCTGATGTATAGCTGTGGGATTGAAACTTACTAAATACGACACAAAATAAAAAGTTTTTTATATATATGTAGAGCAATTTAACAATATAAAATACTTTGTTCAATAAACACATAAATTAACCACTGACGAGTCCTTGGAGGGTACGAAACAGCGACAGTCTGGCATATCCATAGTGTCCGTTAAATTTTTCATTACAAAAGGTGCTCTTCTTCCTCCTGTAAAAATCTTTAGGACTTGGTTAGGACTTTTTCTTATTTTAAGGATATTTTTTTCGGTTTGTCAGGCAAAATGTCGAAAATGTGCCTAGAAGTTTAAACTTAAACTTAAAGAACTATATTTTTAGATCCAAAGACAGGGATATTTTGAAGTTTTTACATAATCATAATAATAAATGCATAAAAATACAAAATTATTGTCAAAACTACAAAAACTTTCGTAAAATGTAAAAATTTTTGTTTATTTCCCAAAAAATTTGGTTATTTTGACATTTTTTCGTAGTTATACGCATGGATTTTTATTAGTTTAAATTAAAACTTAAAACGGTGTAATGATATGTGTATGTGTGAGTAAGTATAAAATTCTGATTGTTTCATCTATTTGTGTGTCACTGCTTTTTATTAGGAAATAATAGGGAGATACTAGACAAAGAAAAAAAAACAAAAAAAAAAAATGAAAAATAATGGAATTAGAAAAGTAACCAATGGATGGATGCACGACTGAGTTATTTAAACTTTAAAGTACGACTACAACTCACCATGCACACATACAATCATAGAAATTTCAAATTACTAGTAGAGTAGCTTTATACACACACACACACATCTGCCAGCAAACAACAATCAAGTTGTTGTCATCGCTTTTACAATACAAATTTTCACACACTCTCCTTTACAGCTTTGCTGGCAGCAACTACTGGATGGGTTATATGGTTCGTATTCAAGAGCACGTGTAACGAAGCAGTTAATTTCAAGAGTTGTTCGAAAATTACAAAAACTAAAAAAAAATATAAGAAATGTGTCTAGTATGGAGTTGTATGCTCGGCTTTTTAGTTTAGTCGTGGCTTTTAGACAAACACACACTCGCTCACTTACATTCATTGTAAAATAGGTAATAAAGGCACTTTAAATACACGCACTGTTTTGTGTGTGTGTGTTTGTTGCACAGCTAAATGTGCCACCTCACCTATACGTATGAGTGACAATAAGTAACGACAAACCAGCCCAGCAGTACTTCACAGTTGGTTGATGCTTTTAGATTTATTACATGTTTTGCCATTTTCAAGCAGCGAATGTGGTGTTTTAAATTTGTTATAGTTCTATAGGAAATAATTTACTATATAATATAGAATGAGTTTGTAGATCCGCACAGTGGGTCAATAAATATTACAAATTGTTTGAAATCAACCTTTAATACTTAAATTACCCGAAATGGTGAATCAATTTTTTCAAAAATACCTTTTAGAATTATTCTTTCCAAAAAGTTTTTAGAAAATAATTCTTTTCCTGTTTTATAAATGTGGAATTCGTATTTCTTCAATACAAATGAATGCCAAATAATATTCATACTAACCATAAATATCTGAAATTCTTGTTTTTCTTCAAAAAATTATGTTTAATTAATTCCACTGCACAGTAAGGCGTTTCACAAATATGTTGGAACTAATTCAGCCATTTCATACTGGTGGATCGGATTTCCATGAAATTCCCAGTAGATCCAGAAGCGTCATCAAATTTATAAAAAACTTCGTAGATATGACAAAAAACTTTCATTGATTTTCGTCCAATATAACACTTTATAAATATGAAGAAGAAGCTGTTTCATAAAAGTTCAAATTGACGACTGGCTTAATAATATATTCATGAAATGTTGCATAAATATGAAGAAATATCATAGCTTTTCATAAAATGTTTCATAAATGTTATAAGACAATTTATTAATATGATAAAGCAAATTCATAAATTTTTATGAAATGAAAAATATTCGTTGGTAGCCTACAAACCCAATAAATACTACAGCCAATGACAAACATTTATTTTTAATACATAATTTTTACACCCAAATATTTTTGCAACTACAATTCAGGATATATTTTATTAAAATTCAGTTAAATTAGGAAATAATGTTAGGAATTTCCGTTTCCCCTGAAATTTATAAAAATTAAATATATAAATCATTTTGAATTTTTGAAACAGGTTCGAGATCATAATTAAGATGTTACTATTATAAATATAAAACACTAATTTTTAATACAAATTGACATGAATGTCGTCCAATGCATGATTGGAGGTATCAAGCATAAAATATGCCAAATAGAATATCGGGGTCCTTTGGCTCTCTAAATAAAGTGATTTAATAATTTATAGTCTAAACTGTGTTAAAAATAAAAATACTTAAAAAAAAAAATACTATTCCATTTGGTAATATGAATGAATTGCTAAATTTTTCTAAAATTAAGTTGCATCAAATGAAAAGGAAATTGTTTACATACACTCAAAACAAAGTTAGCAAAGTCAGCAAAATTTTAGTCAAGAAGGTGCTAGTAAAAATAATTGCTTATGATAGCAAAACTTTTCGCGGAAAATCAGCGAGCTGATTTTTAAAAACAAAATTAGTAAATTAGTTTGCTGAATCAAATTTTTAATAACACTTAGTGGATTACAAGTCGAGAATAAAATCAAAGTATCCATTAATCTTGGAAAGATAACTGCCATAGCATTACTGGTTATTATTGTTTGCATAACAATAAGAAACAAAAATGTAACTACTGAGGAGACGGTATAAAAAGTCAATTTAGGAAGTGACAAAACAAAAAAATTCATATCCTTAATTTTTTTTTTTTAGCTATTTATTTGAGGACGTATGAACTTAAAGGGGAATAAGTTAATACCGTAGCAATTATAACAACAACACTTTGGATATTATGTAGGTAAAGACGACAGCAAATGTAGTCAAAAACAAATTAAATTTCACTTGAAGAAAGGCTGACTAACATTTCATTAAATTCAACTAACATTTGTTTTTACTGTTCAAAAAATTGCTGATAATTGTAGTAAAAATGAACAACTGTAAAAACGAATGTCAAATCATGAAACAGTCATTTGATGTGGTTTGTTTTTTTAAATGAACTACAAGGTTAGTAAAAAATTAAATGTATTCTACAAATTACTGACATTTACATTAAAAATAAAGAAACTGTATTACAATATTTTAAAAGCCGAAGTAACCTGAGTGAACGACTATAATAATTGCACACGCAACGTGCCTACACAATTAAGAAGTTCAACAGCCAATAAATGTACCAACATTACAACAGAAATGTTAGCGAATTCCAGTAATGTAATCGGAGTCCACACGAGCCGCAATAATTAATCGACGATTCGATGGGAAAATACAAAATCAAGAAATACGTTACACGCGCACCCATAGGTAACATGGCTTATGGTTTGGTGGGAAAATGCAAGATCGACGACCTATAAAATATGTTGCACTATAAATCAAATTTGTAAATTCTTTACAGTCAGTAGTATATAGAAACTTTTTTCATCGGTAAGAGGAAAATAATAAAAAATAACATGAACATGCAATTTTTCGCTCAAAAAGCTAACAAGGCTCTTTTGCCTCTTTCATTATGGCTGTGTGAAGTTTCATGGTAATCCGATCAGCCAGCCAAAAATTACCGAATTATTTCCAAAGTATTTGTAAAACACCCCACTGTGTGCTATATTCAAGAATTTTAGAATGATTTTGTGTTGTGTATATGTGTGTGTGTATGTTTGTGTTTGTGTACTTGATTGTTTTGTAAATTTAATTAGGTTGCTGGGTTGCTTTCAATTTTCATCAGAATTGAAATTGAATTAAGTCGGTATACAGATTGAAGCACTCAAGTGTAAGGAAAGAAGGGCATTCACTTTAAAGTGTAGCCAGCAATACCGTTCTTTAACCACACTTTACTAAAGATGAGGAGAAGGGACGTTACGATGTTGAATGTGGAATGGTTTACAAATCAACCGTGTATACATTTAAGTGTGTTAAAATTAAGAGGACGAACAATGTACAAATGTTTCATCAACACATTTTCATACGATAGATTTTGTTTTTTATTTTTAATGTAAAGAAAACTTGTTCAAAGACGAAATGAAAAAGCTATTTGCATGTTTTGAAAAAAAAACATGGTCTTTTTTTTTTTATTTTGGTAAGAAGACAAAAGAAAAATATTTAAGGACATACTTGTTGGAAGAAAGCAAGCAAGTTAAAAAAAAAATAAAAAAATTACAAAAGAATGTCTTTATTTCTTTCACTCTTTTATTTTGGTTCTAATTGAGAAATATCAGCGAGTTTATATTTTCCACTACATTTTTTTTTTAAAGAACATTAATTTAGGTGAAGTGATTGAAAATTTTCTATAATGAAACTTAAAATCTGCAAAATTTGAAAAACTTACAATCTGCAAAATTTTAATAATATACACTCAGGGCTGTATCTACACTCAAAAAAATAAGTTAGCACAAAAGTTAGTAAAACGTCTTGTAAATCAGGTATGCTATTTTTTAGCAATTTTTTTTTTGCTAAAATCGTGTTTTCAGCTAAAATTTTTGTTATACTTATTCAGCACTTAACTGTTTTATACTAATGCTTTACTAATATACTAATGTTTTACTAATTAATTTTGCTAAAAAAAATTGTGCTGATAAGCACATTAATAGTGTGGACGACAACCAGATTGAAAGATATACGCAGAATGAAGCAGATGTCGCGGCATGTCAAGATGTAGTAGAGAAGAGGAAAATGATACTAAAAAGTACAACTCTAATAAGACATATACAAAAATCAACCATGGAAGACTTTTGTATCTGTTTTTCATACATAAAACAAAATTGAGCATTAAAAGAACTTAAATTTTGCGTTGTCACCGACTTGTGAAAATAATTGTCTATTAATAAAATAAAAGACAAAAGAAAATATTCAAATTTAATATGTATTTCTATAATAAATGTTAATAGATTAATAATCTAGTGTGGTTAAATTGCAAACAAACATATAGTAGTAGTAGTAGTAGTTTTATTTTTATTTTCAGCAATACATATAATTACAAAATAAAAATAAATTTATAATATTTACGACTCTGACCATTGTCGTCAGCCGTTTAACATATGTATACAAATAACAATTCGAGATAAAGTGTTTAGTTATTAAATTCCATTTCTATATTCTACACAAGTTTTTATATAACAAACATATACAGACATGTAGACAGACTAAAGCGAAAGACATCTTAGGTAGATTTGTATGGTTCCTTTTTCTTATTGCAAAAAAAAAATGGTTGTTTTTTTCGTTTCGTTTGTTTTTGTTTATTTTTTCGTTTCGTTTCTATAATTATCTTCGGCAGTTGCGTTCTTTAAAAGAAAGCATCATTTAGACAACGATTGATGAAAGTAGTTGAAAGAAAATTTTTGTTATGTTATATATATTTATTTCTATATATTTTCAGACATTAAATTAATTCATGTCGTCAATGTGGGAAAATGAAAATTTTTATATTTCGTAATTATTGTAAATTATTTTTAAAAGAATCACAAAAATATGTTTTATGATTTTCAGCAAATATATCAACTAAATTACAAAAATTACAATTAATTTTTACCAAGGCTTTTTTATTTCTAATCTACTAAGTGTTAGCAAAACTTTTGCTGAATCTACTAATTTTGTTGCTAAAAATCAGCTCGCTGATTTTCAGCAAAAGATTTTGCTGACATTAGCAATTTTTTTGCTAGCACCCTCCTGACTAAAATTTTGCTGACTCAGCAAAATTTTTTGCTGACTTTACAAACTTTTTTTTTGAGTGTAGGAATTTTTTTTGAACACTAAAATTTTTTTCAAAATTGCGCACCGAGAATTTTTTTTGGCATTTTTCAAAGTCGAAAACAGTTTTAGCTAAGATCTAAAAAATCCACTTAAGCAAGTTTAAGTAGAAACAGCACTACAGAGTTTTTATGCAAGAACCAGTTAAATATTTTCGACCAATTCTAGACAGTAGTTACACTTTGTTTGGAATATTTAACTTTGGGGTATCATAATTTGTTAAGCAATTTTTCAGGGATGGCAGCCAATACCATTATCGATTCAAAACTCCTACTGCTATCGATGCAAAACCCGTTCAACTGACACTCGTTATCCTTAAAATAGCGTTACCGAAATAATTTAAAATAGCGTTTCCCTTTAAATATCAATGCCTTTATTTTTTTTTTATAAATTTAACTTGATATCAGAAAAAACCCTGTATATAGTTATATTTCCTTAAAGTTTGATCATACCCAGCAAAACCACACATTACCAAATCATGGGTAAAGTAATGTATCGCCATAGGGCTTCATGCATTACTTTACACGTTACTTCACTGATTAATTATACAGACGATGAGCCTCAAAGTAACTCATTACCTTGTCGGGGGTAACGTAACTGGTTACTTATATGGTTACATGGTGGGAAAAAGTAATGTGTCTATAAATAAATTTTCATAAAAAAAAATGCATAAAAATTTTTTTTTACAGATATTTTTTTTTAATTAAATAAATAACTTTTTTTTTAAATAAATACATGGTCATGCTGGGATTCGAACCTGGGGTCTCTGGTATTTAACAATTAGTTAAGCGAGAACTCTACCAACTGAGCTATCGATACATACAATATTTATTGCTTAAAATGTAGATGAGTTGTTGTGCTTCGTGTTTTCGTTCGTGATATCAAAAATATACACCTTACCATTATGCTTACAAAAAATCACAAAGTAAATAGATTAAAAAAATATATATTAATAATTAGTTTACGTTTATAATTCATGTATTATGTAATTGATGATCGGTAAGTAATTATTTTATGTTTTGAAGTAATGTAAAATGTAATGAGGTCTCATTACAAGGTAATCCATGAGTGTTCAATTATCGGTAACTCATTACTTATTGTTGGAAAATAATGATACAGGTAAGGAGTTCACATTACAATATAATGCGTTACTTTATCGCACCCATTACCAAAGTTTTGCTGGGTAAACTAGTCCGTCATTTGAATTCGGTCATGATGGGGTAAAATAACCGATACCGAAATAACTAAAATAACGTTACCCTTAAAACCCCATTACCAAAATAACCGAAAGAAACGTCCTTAAAATACCGTTACCGAAGTAACTAAAATACCGTTACGGCTAACAAACCGTTACCCAAATAACTGAAATATCATTACCCGTAAAATACGGCTACCGATGTAAAAGAAAATAGCGTGCCCCTTGCCGATATCCGCATCGAATTGGTTACCATCCATACAATTTTTGCATCAAGAAATTAATGCACTTTCCAATTTTCTGAATTTTTTTAATTTGATTAACTTTTAAACCCATACATTTTTTCTCAAATGTATCGAATAATTGAAATTAAAAACTAAATCTGCTGCAATCAGCGAAAAAAAATTCTAAATACGAGTACTAGTAGACAAAACACATCACATACAATTTTCAAGTTTAAATTTAATATTTATTTTATGCGAAATAAAATTTGACGTTCTGAAATCGGAAGTTTTTAACTTTTTAGCAACAATTTCAGTTGATTTTGGCAAAACTTTCTATTATTTGTCCATGATTTTTTTCCATGAATTTTTCCATGAATTTTTTTTTCAGAAGCATAATCCTAGAATTTGGATACTAAACTTCAAGTAGTTTCTTATTTATAATGTTTTTTGTCGCTCCTGTAAAAAACTAAGAATTGTAGTTACGCACTTTTGAATTTTAGGTGACCCGGTAGGATAGTTGGTAGCGTGCTGGCTTATCAGTGCGGGGATTGTGGGTTCGATTCCCACCAGAGGCACTGGTCTGTTTTCGCTACAACGCGCCGAAAGCCATAGTAGCTAGTGCTCTGTTAGGGTAATAATATATAATTTGTTATTATATAGTTATTAATTAATAACAAAAAAATTTTTTTTTTTTTTTAATTTTGAATCTCGCTCCTAGACGAGGACAAGAAATTCTCATTGAGTTTGTGATTTAACATAACAAATATCTCTAGAAATTCTAATAACAAAGTCTCCTGAAGATTTCCTTGGACAGGAATGAAATCCGGATAGGGACACGCCTACATCAGATTGCTTTTCACAATTTGTTAAATAAGTTTTGGGACTTTAGCACATTTAATTACTATAAATGCAATTAATGTTTATCCCGATGAAAATAAATTTAAAAAAAAAAAAAAAATGTTCTATTTCAGTTTATATTTTATCTAAAAGAACTTAAATTGTTTTAGGTGCTTCAAAAATAATTTGTTTTATAATATATAAAGCAATGTGTCAGTTATCGTTTTAATTAAAAAATTAATACTTTTTAGTAGGGGTATAACTTTTTTAGGCGGCACCAAGATATGTCAATACTGTACTAAAAAAAATATAAAATATTATTCTTTGGTCATTTTGGAGAGCAAGATTTCCGCACAGGCCAATGCCACATTTTTTTTTTTTTTTTGGCAATTTCTAAAGATATTTTTAATATATACAATTACAGACATTGTTATACACAAATGAAGCGCTAGTTTATGTAGGCGTTAAAATTAGAAAAAAAATTATAAGATCAATAGTTCCGATTTACAGAAATTAAACATAATTTTAATATTCAACAAAAAATAAAAAGTCGTATCAATCGCAAAACTATAAGATTGTGTTAACATTTTTAAAACGACTCGAATTGAATTTTATTCATTATCATCGGATTGGGTAGTTCCCTGATTTCTGACATTCTGACCTATTTTCAACTTAATCACAAAACTTAAAAATTATCACATAAATTACAAAATTATTCGGAACTCCTGATTTTGTCTTTATTCAATGTTTTATAAGAAAAAATTAACGACATAAATTATGGAAATTATGCGAGTTACTCGAGTAATTTTATAATTTTACTCGATTAATCGAATAAGTGTAGAGGCGCTTGTAGCCGAAATATTTCTGATTTTTATATTTTTTTATATTTATATAAATTTTTAAAGTTTTCATATTCTTTTTTGTAAATACTGGTTTTTTCAAATGTTAAACACTGTTAACGATGAAAATTTTGACAGTGACAGTTCTACGTTACTACACCCTGTTGTTGAGGGTAAGGCAGTGTGTGTCAAAAAGTTTGACGTTTATGGTTTATGCTAGTGTGTGTAAAAATATGTTCATGTATTTGGTACCGCTGAATCAGCGGGTTTTTCCAAATATTTTCCAAATTTTTCCAACCCTTTTTGGGTATAAAAGACATAGCGGGAGCAAAAATCTTTTTTTTTTGCTGTCTATCACCTACAAGTTTTTTTAAATCGTCGTGCTGATATTTTCAACATAAAATTTTATACGGAAACTGGTTGATTTCGATTAAAAATCTAATTTTTAATCAACCCCTAATTAATTTTATTTACATTGGGGCTCTGACAAAGGCTTTTTATTCATATACCTGGCTGTTAGCTATATAAAAGGGACTACGCTGATTTATTTTTCACTATTAGGGATTGTTTCTACCCAAACGGAGGAATTTTCTTTGGCAGGAAAAGTTTCCAAATTTTCATGTGTACATCATTACCATCTTCAGAAAATCAACATAATTAGTGAAAGTGCAGTGAAAAACTAAGAAAAAACTTTAGTGTAAAATCTGTGAAAAGTGACTAAAAACTTTGAAAATTCATAAAGAAAAATATCGGAAAACTCTCTAAAATTTTATTAAAAAAATTAATTTTCTATAAATTTTATTGAAAATCCAAAACTATTATTTTTTCTAAAACAACAAAAAAAAAAAACGAGAGAAAAAACCCTAAAAGAAAAACAACCCTAAAAACAATTTTTTTTTATTATCACAGAAAAATTAATTAAAATCCATTGAAAGTGCTAAGGAAAATCTGACTCTAGAAACAACAAAAAAGTGCTGTGTCAATTAAAATCTAAAAATCTTTAATTTAAATTTTTTTTGTTAAAAATCAATTTTTTTTTATATCAAAAAAAAAAAAAATTACACAAAAGTGTCTCAAAAGTTTGCTAAAGAAAACACTAAAAGACAACAAAAACCAAAATCATAAAGAAAAAGACATTAAAACAGATTTTAAAATAATTTTATTTTACATTAAAATTTTAAACTTCATTTATATTTCATTTCAATTTATATTTCTTAATACTAAACACTTTTCTAATAATATCACTGAGTTCACTTTGCTTAATTAATTTTTTTTTATTTGATCTTTAATTTCATTTAATTTTTATTTAATTTTTTTTTATAAATTTTTTTTTCTTTAAAAACACAAATTTTGTCATCTAATGATTAATTAGAACTGAGAAGAATGCAAAAATCAGAAAAAAAGAAATGTGCAAAAATACAAAAATAGTTTAAAACAAGTGTCAAAACAAGAGTTTATCTAAATGAAAAAAACTTTAATTTTAATAAAAACAACATTAAAAACAAATAATTTTAAAACTTTAAAAGCTATTTTTGAAAAGCTAAAAAAAAAAAAAAAATTACTAAATTTAATGTTAAATCGTTAAAAAAATCATGTTAAATTTCCGGTAATTTTAAATAATTTAACATAAAACGGCAACACAATAATTAGTTAAATTTTTATAAGAACTTTTAAAGCAGCCTACGTACACAGGAAGGAGCCATCGAAAGATCTTTCTACGTGGAATCCAGTCCTGGTAAGTCATTTTATTAATTTCTATTTAATTGTTGTTTTTATAAATAATTAATATATCATAAAAACACCTTTACTTATAAATGATATAAATAGTGAAGACTGCTGTTAAAATTAATATTAACAGAGTTATGTTATTAACTTAAGTGGCAATGTTAACCACTTTTTATTAAAAGAACAGTGAATGTGGTGTTATAATTAATTATTTAATCAGAAAATTATAATAATTGTCGTGTTGGAATTTAATTAACGATTAAAAATATCTTTATTTCATTAAAATCGGTTTAAAAATTGAAAAAGTTATTAACTAAAACGTATTTAATTATTTAATTAAGATAACGGGCCTGAGAATATTTAGTTACATGGAGTTTACATGTTAACATAATACTCTCTCATTTTCTGTTAGTTAACATAAACGCAAAATTAACTCGTAAATTCAATATCCGGTGTAGCCTAGTTGGTTAGAGCCCGAACCAATAATCTCGAGGTCGTGGGTTCGAATTCCGGTCAAGTCAAAGTAATAATTTTTTTTTATAATGTTTTAAATAAATTTTATTAAACAATTTTTATTTTTTTTAAATTCGTGAGTTCAAATCCCGGTCAAGTCGAAGTAATATTTTTTTTTTAATGTTTTAAATAAATTTTATTAAACAATTTTTATTTTGTTTAAATTCGTGAGTTCAAATCCCGGTCGGGTCAAATAATTTTTATTTATTTTTTTTGTCGCCCCGAGTAAAATTGTTTTTGTTAAATTTTTTTAATTTTTTTTTATTATGATAAATTTGAAACATGAATAAATAAGTTTTATTGCACAAAAATATAAAAAAAAAAAAATCAATATTTTATTTATGCACGTATAAAAAAAATGATTTTTATTACATTTTTATGATAGCCGAATTGGATATCGCCATTTAAATTTCCTTTCCAGCATTTTTTTTTTTTTAACAAACTGATTTTTGCACGCTTCGTATTAGCGAATTAAGTAATTTTTATTTTTCAATGTTTAATTTTTATTAGTTTTCATCATGAATATTTCATTTAATATTAATTTAAATTTTCTTTTGTTTCACTTCGCTCTGGGTTGAGCATTTTAATTTATTTAAACGTATGTTTAAGGATTTCATTTTATTTCAATAAAATTTTGAATATCACTATGAACTTGTAAAAAGTTTGTTTTTGATTCCTGGATAACTTGTTAGGATAGGGAATATATGGGATCATACAAAATCTACTTGCACTTCCTAGTATGATCATGGTTGGGAGGGGAATTTCGATCGTGTTAACATCTACACACGACTCTGTCGACAAAAATAACTTTCGCCGACTTAAAAACTTATTTCCGTTTCCTTTTTCCTCTTTAGCTTTCCCTTTCATTTTCTCCCTCTTTTTCCTCTAAAATCTTATTGCATGCACAAAATAAAATAGCAGTGCTGTAATCGTTATGTTTCAAGATGAGAATAAGTAGCCCCGAACCTCGACCATTAGCCGACGAGATAGAAGCCGGAAACTCTGCATGCAACTGCTACTGACATTCATACAAAACTTCGAATATTCACAAACTACGTAACGTTATATGCTACAGTTATTTTTGGCGCCCGAACGTGGGGCACACACATATCTAGAGTTATCTTTTTTGTCATCTTTTGAATCAACTTTCAAAATTTTTAGTGTGGCTCCCTTAAATTTTCTAAATATCCATTCTCTTAGTTTCTGTACATTCACTTTTCTGTCCGACTGTATATCTTTTTTTTTAGTTTCTTTCTATTATCCACCTATACGTATGAGTAATATTATAATATGGAATTGACTTATATTTTGTTTGTTAACCTGCATAAACAAATTAATCATACGCCTCCATAACTATTTTGCTTTTATAATTTTATTCAAATTTTGAATACGTCTTTCAGGAAATGCTTCTTTTGGAGACTTTCTCTAATCCGAAGACCGTTTGATGTTTCACTATTTCAGTAGAATTCCTTTAACTTGTTTTGTTGGAAATTACTATTTGGGAAAAATCTAATTTAGTACCAACAAACAACATCTCGATCGTCTGTCTGTACTATTCTATATATCTGTTCTATTTTTTTATTATCAAGTTTTTGGTTTTAAGTTGTTATCTTTTGTTGACTTTTTATTCACCTATCCGACAGTTTAACCAGGAATCAAAGAATTTATGATTGTTTCTTTTGATACCGTTTAAAGATTTCGAAAAAATAATATTTTTTATTTTAATTTAAATAAATTTTTTTTCTCTTTTATAATCGCCTAAAATTTTTGATAAAAATTTATTAGAAATTTAATGCCAGTTATTACTTTAAAATTGCTGATTTTAAATAAATAGAATTTTCTTTATTTTTCTAGGAAAAAAAAAAATATCGAATTTGTTTTGTTACGAGAATTTATAATATTTTCGTTTCTTAAGCTTATTCCTATTTTTGTTTGCAATTCAAGTTTTTTTGTAGTTCTGAAATTTTTGATTACTAATTTTAAATATTTTTTTTTTCGATTTGATATGAATCATTGCTTTTTTTTTGTTAAATTTTTTTTTGTATTTTAAATTAATTTGAGATTTATCTTTAAATTCTTTCGATAATATTTCTGAGGTTTTTATTTCTGCTTTACTGGTGTCAATAACCAATTTGTTTTTCTTTTGCAAAATATTTACTTTTAAAATAGTTTTTTTTAATAAACAATTTTGAAATGCCTCCTAAAAAGGATAGCGGCTCATTTTTTCCCAATTGTGTTTTGTGTAAGGAAGTTATTTCTGATTCAAAATTTCGGTATATTCCTCCATGTGGTCATCCACTTCATAGTTCATGTTTGAGGAAGATTCCCACAGATAATTTCGTTTGTCCCGTTTGTAGTGGTAAACTAGAATTGCCTACAACTTCGTCTGCGACAAATTTAGAGGAACAACATCCACCTGTTCTACATGGGACTCGGTCAGTGACACAGAGACAGTTAAATTATGATTCAAATAGGTCTAATACTAGTACATCTCCACATGGCGTTACACCTGCTGTAGATAATGAAAGTTCAGTTTTGTCTGCTGTTAATCTTCAGGAGCTAGATGATCGTATTAGGAATTTAGTTTCTGCTGCGGTAAATACACAGCAAGAAGCATTGTGCGCTACTCTTAGTGATCGGTTAACTAGATTAATTGACACGAATATTAGATCTTGTTTTCAGCAATTGAATTTAAATCTACCGTCATCCAATACTCATACTCCACAGGGTACTCAGGCTACTGCTGTTAACAGACCATCTGCCATTCTAACATTACCTGATGTTGAACAGCAAACTTTGGAGCAATTATTAGGTCTTCCGGCTAATACAAATAACAACAGTCAGTCAAATCAGTCGAATTTACCTCATGGCTTAAATCAAAATTTAAATGGTAGTATGATGACTCCTGCATATTCGTCAATTAGGGCTGATAAAATAGGACATGTGATTCATAATTGGAAAATTAGGTTCACAGGTGATCCACAAGGCATGCCTATAGAAAATTTTATTTATAGACTTGAGGCACTTACTAATCAGACACTTGGTGGTAATTTTGAGGTTCTTTGTGACCACATTTCAACTCTTTTTGAGGGCAAAGCTTCTACATGGTTTTGGAGATATCACAAATCAGCCAGAAGAATTGTTTGGTCAGAATTGTGTAAGGCTCTTCGTGAGCAGTATAAGGATTCAAGAACTGACGTAGATTTTCGAGAAATGATAAGGGATCGTAAACAAAAGCATGGAGAAAGTTTTGATACATTTTACGAAGCCATTGTCGATATTTCTGATCGTCTTTCACAACCTCTACAGGAGAAAGTGTTGGTAGAAATTCTAAGACGTAACCTGTTGCCAGAAATTCAGCATGAAATCTTGAATATCCAAGTAAATTCGGTTTCTCAATTGAGAGACATATGTAGAAAACGTGAATTTTTCATGCAGGATGTAGGTAAGAGGCAAACTTTTTCAAAACCTTTTTCAAACCGTAGAAATGTAAATGAGATTGGGGAAGATGATGTCGATTTTATTGATGAAGAAATTTCTGCTGTTTCTTTAGTTTGTTGGAACTGCCAAAAAGCTGGTCACCGTTACCAAGATTGCCTTGAAGAGCGTAACGTTTTCTGCTACGGATGCGGTGCAGCGAATATGTATAAGCCAACGTGTACGTTTTGCAATTCGTCAAAAAACTCCCGAACGGGTGCGCTGAAAAGTGCACGCAAACCGAATCAAGTAACGAACACCAATCAAGAGTAATTTTAAAACAACCTATTTTTCAAACTATACCTAATTCTAACGAGTGTAATTTTACACCAAACCCTGATTTTACAACTCAGAATATAAATTCTTCTGAATTTAATTCTGAAAATTTAACACCGGATTCTACAGATCAAACTACAAAATCTTCTGAAAATATTTCTGAAATTTCTTACTCTAATTCACTTCCTAATAATTCTTCTGAAACTCCTAAAATTTCAATTTTGAAAAATAATGATTCTAATTATCAGAATCCGTCTAATAATATTTCTTTTTCACATAATTCTAAAAATATTTCATCTGCAAAAGCTCATCCGCCAACTTATCTAAAACCTTTTCACATTCGTCTTGCCGAATATAATGCGAAAAGGAAAGAAATTTTTGATAAGCCGAAGCCTAGTGTTAAACACGTAAGGTCATCAAAACGTATGAAAGATTTTTGGAAAAATATTCGTCATACGCACCGTTTGCTGGTCAGTACAATTTTCGATAGGCCAAACGATATACGTCCTTATGGTGAAGTACAGCTTTTTGGCAAGACAATTATGGGTTTATTGGATACCGGGGCTTCCGTAAGCTGTTTAGGTTCTCAAGCCGCTAGGGAATTTTTGGACTCTGGTCAAAAATTTCGAAAAATTCGTTCTCACGTCAACACAGCTGATGGAAAACCACAAGCAGTTTTAGGTTTTGCTGTCACGGATATTTCGTTTAGAGGAATTGTTCATAAAATAGTATTATATATCGTACCTACTTTATCTCAAAATTTGTATTTAGGTATGGATTTTTGGAATGCCTTTGATTTACTTCCTCCAGGATTAGTTTCTGGATTAAATTTAAAAAATGGTTCAAACAGTTTATCTGAAATTTCGCCACAACGTCCATTGTCTGAAATACAGAAACAACAATTACAGATTGTCATTGATTCATTTCCGTCATTTGCAAAAGCAGGATTAGGGCGCACTAGCATAATTTCTCATGTCATAGATGTAGGATCGGCGACGCCGATTAAGCAGAGACATTTTCCAGTCTCTCCAGCGATGGAAAAACTAATATACGCAGAACTTGACCGTATGTTGGAAAATGATGTCATTGAGGAATCCGATAGTGCGTGGTCGTCTCCAATAGTTCTTGTCAGAAAACCTGGTAAAGTGAGGTTATGCCTAGACAGTCGTAAGGTAAATTCAGTAACCGTCAAGGATGCATATCCACTGCCCAACATTGATGGTATCCTTAGTCGATTACCGAAGGCCGAATTTATTACTAGTTTGGACTTAAAGGATGCTTTCTGGCAAATTCCTCTTGACAAATCGTCGAAAGATAAGACAGCATTTACTGTTCCAGGTCGTCCCTTGTACCATTACAAGGTCATGCCTTTTGGCCTTTGCAATGCGCCACAAACTATGTCAAGGCTAATGGACAAGGTGATACCGGCGAATTTAAGAACAGAAGTGTTTGTTTATCTGGACGATTTGTTAATTGTGTCAGATACATTTGCCAGGCATTTAGAGGTGTTGCGAGAGGTTGCTAATCAAATTCGTTCTGCAGGACTGACTATAAATGTAGAAAAATCTAAATTTTGTGTACAGGAAGTCCGATATCTTGGCCATTTGGTGGGAAATGGTGTTATCCAGACAGACCCGGATAAAATCGCGGCCATAATGGAATTTCCGACTCCGAGGTCTGTAAAACAAATTAGACGATTTTTGGGAATGTCCGGTTGGTATCGAAAGTTTATTCAGAACTATGCTTCGGTAACTGCTCCGTTAACAGATTTGTTAAAGTCGAATAGAAAATTTGTTTGGAATGAAGAAGCTCAACGAGCTTTTGAGGAATTAAAGTCTATTCTGACAACCGCACCAGTGTTGCACAGCCCAGATTTTTCACAGCCATTTTATATACACTGTGATGCAAGCAACACTGGAATAGGAAGCGTATTGGTACAGAAAACTGCGGAGGGTGAAGAGTTTCCAATCGCATTTATGTCAAAGAAACTCAACCAAGCCCAACGTAATTATTCAGTGACCGAACAGGAATGCTTAGCAGCAATGCTAAGTATTAAAAAGTTTCGGGCATATGTTGAAGGTCATGAGTTCACAGTGATCACCGATCATGCATCGTTGAAGTGGCTCATGTCCCAAACTGACCTGAATTCGCGGTTGGCCAGATGGGCGTTA
Source organism: Delia radicum (assembly GCA_021234595.1). Taxonomy (NCBI): domain Eukaryota; kingdom Metazoa; phylum Arthropoda; class Insecta; order Diptera; family Anthomyiidae; genus Delia; species Delia radicum. The sequence continues at coordinate 312,046,824 of CM037851.1, read as the reverse complement.
AAACTTCAAGGCTTTAATTTCAAAATAGAACACAGGAAAGGTAGCCAAAACATAGTTCCGGATGCACTTTCGCGTGTCAACACAGATGATTTGTCCGAGATCCATAATATGGAACTGTCCGTTTTAGATGACTCAGGGGTTTTCGTGGATTTGAAATCCGATAAATTCAAGAGTACTGAATACCTACAATTGTTAGATAGAGTTAGCGAAAATATTGATAAAACTCCAGACCTTAAAATTATTGATGGGTACTTGTACAGACGGACTCAACACTGTTCGGGTGAACAGCTGCAGGACGATTTTGCTTGGAAACTCTGGATACCCAGGGATATGATCTTGGAAATTTTGGAGAAAGCATATGATAGACATCTTTCATCGCATGGTGGAATCAATAAAACGTTGGAAAGAATTCGTAGATTCTACTTCTGGCCAAATTTAGTCAATGATGTGAAATCGTATATTAATGCCTGTGAAATTTGCAAAGGCACAAAACACCCAAATTTCATTATGCGTCCTCCTATGGGCAAAACTTCGGAAACTTCAAGATTCTTTCAAAAGCTCTACGTTGATTTTCTTGGACCTTATCCACGTTCTAAATTAGGAAACGTTGGAATTTTTATTGTAGTTGATCACTTTTCGAAATTTTGTTTCTTGAAAGCTGTTAAGAAGTTTACAGCATATGTCGTGATAAAGTATTTAGAAGAGGAATTATTTCATACCTTTGGTACACCTGAAACAATTGTCTCAGACAATGGATCGCAATTTAAGGCTTCGCAATTTAACAAACTTTTGCAGAATTACAACATTAAACACATTTACACCGCAGTTCATTCGCCTCAAGCTAATGCCTCAGAACGTGTTAATCGTTCAGTGCTATCAGCTATCAGGGCATATATTAAACACGACCAGAGTAATTGGGATGAATACCTCAGCAGCATAAGTTGTTCTTTACGTTCAGCTGTGCATACTTCAATAGGTACTTCTCCTTATTACATGGCATTCGGACAGCATATGATTACCAACGGTAACACTTATGCACTTCTACGTAATTTGCAAATGCTGGATGATAGGGATGTGAACTTTGGGCGTGAAGATTCGTTTGATATTATAAGGGGCCGTGCTGCTAAGAACATGAGTCGTCAACAGGAGAGGAATGAACAAGCGTACAATCTTCGTTCACGAGAGGTGAATTATGTTGAAGGTCAGGAAGTTTTTCGAAGGAATTTTCGACAAAGCAATTTTGAAAAGGGCTTTAATGCCAAGTTAGCTCCGCCGTTTGTGAAGGCTAGAATTCGGAAGAAAACCGGGAAGAGTTATTACGAGTTAGAGGATCTAAGCGGAAAATCTATAGGTATTTATCATGCTAAGGATATACGGCAATGATTTTAGTTTTTTTTGTTTTTCATTTTCTAATCTTGCTACAAGCGGGATCAACCTTGTGCTGCTTTGCCACCCAAGTCTGATTTTGGTTGGGGGGTTTTGTAGAGGCGCTTGTAGCCGAAATATTTCTGATTTTTATATTTTTTTATATTTATATAAATTTTTAAAGTTTTCATATTCTTTTTTGTAAATACTGGTTTTTTCAAATGTTAAACACTGTTAACGATGAAAATTTTGACAGTGACAGTTCTACGTTACTACACCCTGTTGTTGAGGGTAAGGCAGTGTGTGTCAAAAAGTTTGACGTTTATGGTTTATGCTAGTGTGTGTAAAAATATGTTCATGTATTTGGTACCGCTGAATCAGCGGGTTTTTCCAAATATTTTCCAAATTTTTCCAACCCTTTTTGGGTATAAAAGACATAGCGGGAGCAAAAATCTTTTTTTTTTGCTGTCTATCACCTACAAGTTTTTTTAAATCGTCGTGCTGATATTTTCAACATAAAATTTTATACGGAAACTGGTTGATTTCGATTAAAAATCTAATTTTTAATCAACCCCTAATTAATTTTATTTACATTGGGGCTCTGACAAAGGCTTTTTATTCATATACCTGGCTGTTAGCTATATAAAAGGGACTACGCTGATTTATTTTTCACTATTAGGGATTGTTTCTACCCAAACGGAGGAATTTTCTTTGGCAGGAAAAGTTTCCAAATTTTCATGTGTACATCATTACCATCTTCAGAAAATCAACATAATTAGTGAAAGTGCAGTGAAAAACTAAGAAAAAACTTTAGTGTAAAATCTGTGAAAAGTGACTAAAAACTTTGAAAATTCATAAAGAAAAATATCGGAAAACTCTCTAAAATTTTATTAAAAAAATTAATTTTCTATAAATTTTATTGAAAATCCAAAACTATTATTTTTTCTAAAACAACAAAAAAAAAAAACGAGAGAAAAAACCCTAAAAGAAAAACAACCCTAAAAACAATTTTTTTTTATTATCACAGAAAAATTAATTAAAATCCATTGAAAGTGCTAAGGAAAATCTGACTCTAGAAACAACAAAAAAGTGCTGTGTCAATTAAAATCTAAAAATCTTTAATTTAAATTTTTTTTGTTAAAAATCAATTTTTTTTTATATCAAAAAAAAAAAAAATTACACAAAAGTGTCTCAAAAGTTTGCTAAAGAAAACACTAAAAGACAACAAAAACCAAAATCATAAAGAAAAAGACATTAAAACAGATTTTAAAATAATTTTATTTTACATTAAAATTTTAAACTTCATTTATATTTCATTTCAATTTATATTTCTTAATACTAAACACTTTTCTAATAATATCACTGAGTTCACTTTGCTTAATTAATTTTTTTTTATTTGATCTTTAATTTCATTTAATTTTTATTTAATTTTTTTTTATAAATTTTTTTTTCTTTAAAAACACAAATTTTGTCATCTAATGATTAATTAGAACTGAGAAGAATGCAAAAATCAGAAAAAAAGAAATGTGCAAAAATACAAAAATAGTTTAAAAACAAGTGTCAAAACAAGAGTTTATCTAAATGAAAAAAACTTTAATTTTAATAAAAACAACATTAAAAACAAATAATTTTAAAACTTTAAAAGCTATTTTTGAAAAGCTAAAAAAAAAAAAAAAATTACTAAATTTAATGTTAAATCGTTAAAAAAAATCATGTTAAATTTCCGGTAATTTTAAATAATTTAACATAAAACGGCAACACAATAATTAGTTAAATTTTTATAAGAACTTTTAAAGCAGCCTACGTACACAGGAAGGAGCCATCGAAAGATCTTTCTACGTGGAATCCAGTCCTGGTAAGTCATTTTATTAATTTCTATTTAATTGTTGTTTTTATAAATAATTAATATATCATAAAAACACCTTTACTTATAAATGATATAAATAGTGAAGACTGCTGTTAAAATTAATATTAACAGAGTTATGTTATTAACTTAAGTGGCAATGTTAACCACTTTTTATTAAAAGAACAGTGAATGTGGTGTTATAATTAATTATTTAATCAGAAAATTATAATAATTGTCGTGTTGGAATTTAATTAACGATTAAAAATATCTTTATTTCATTAAAATCGGTTAAAAATTGAAAAAGTTATTAACTAAAACGTATTTAATTATTTAATTAAGATAACGGGCCTGAGAATATTTAGTTACATGGAGTTTACATGTTAACATAATACTCTCTCATTTTCTGTTAGTTAACATAAACGCAAAATTAACTCGTAAATTCAATATCCGGTGTAGCCTAGTTGGTTAGAGCCCGAACCAATAATCTCGAGGTCGTGGGTTCGAATTCCGGTCAAGTCAAAGTAATAATTTTTTTTTATAATGTTTTAAATAAATTTTATTAAACAATTTTTATTTTTTTTTAAATTCGTGAGTTCAAATCCCGGTCAAGTCGAAGTAATATTTTTTTTTAATGTTTTAAATAAATTTTATTAAACAATTTTTATTTTGTTTAAATTCGTGAGTTCAAATCCCGGTCGGGTCAAATAATTTTTATTTATTTTTTTGTCGCCCCGAGTAAAATTGTTTTTGTTAAATTTTTTTAATTTTTTTTTATTATGATAAATTTGAAACATGAATAAATAAGTTTTATTGCACAAAAATATAAAAAAAAAAAAATCAATATTTTATTTATGCACGTATAAAAAAAAATGATTTTTATTACATTTTTATGATAGCCGAATTGGATATCGCCATTTAAATTTCCTTTCCAGCATTTTTTTTTTTTTAACAAACTGATTTTTGCACGCTTCGTATTAGCGAATTAAGTAATTTTTATTTTCAATGTTTAATTTTTATTAGTTTTCATCATGAATATTTCATTTAATATTAATTTAAATTTTCTTTTGTTTCACTTCGCTCTGGGTTGAGCATTTTAATTTATTTAAACGTATGTTTAAGGATTTCATTTTATTTCAATAAAATTTTGAATATCACTATGAACTTGTAAAAAGTTTGTTTTTGATTCCTGGATAACTTGTTAGGATAGGGAATATATGGGATCATACAAAATCTACTTGCACTTCCTAGTATGATCATGGTTGGGAGGGGAATTTCGATCGTGTTAACATCTACACACGACTCTGTCGACAAAAATAACTTTCGCCGACTTAAAAACTTATTTCCGTTTCCTTTTTCCTCTTTAGCTTTCCCTTTCATTTTCTCCCTCTTTTTCCTCTAAAATCTTATTGCATGCACAAAATAAAATAGCAGTGCTGTAATCGTTATGTTTCAAGATGAGAATAAGTAGCCCCGAACCTCGACCATTAGCCGACGAGATAGAAGCCGGAAACTCTGCATGCAACTGCTACTGACATTCATACAAAACTTCGAATATTCACAAAACTACGTAACGTTATATGCTACATAAGTTAAAAACCTCAAAGTCTAGTTACTCGTTTACTCGAACAAAACCAAAACCGAATAATTTGAATATCCCTCTTTTATAAAAAACAGCGTTTTAACTAATTTTTCTCAAATTAAATTAAAAAAAAAATAATAGTGTTTATAATTTATAGAGAAAAACTTTTATTCTTCTTCTTAACCTCAACCTTTCTAAATTAAATTTGTAAAATGCATATTATTTAAGAATTAATTGCGATTGTCTATATGACGGTAAACTAACACTGTTCTAAATACATTACAAAATTTGCCCTGTGACGACGTCTCAACATAAACGCAAAGTTGGCTACACTGAACGTAAAAACCATACGTCAATCTGGTAACGGTGTGAAATATAGACGGAGGAGATTAGAAAAATAAACAAAAATCTAAAATAGAATATTTGTGTTTGTTAGTGTTTGTCACTTCTGAGTATAATGCATATAAACAGAAAAAGCTAATAGGAAAGAAAACTGCAATTTAGCTGCATTATATTTGAGGCCATACTTGGGTGTGATCGCTAAACGGTCATGACTTGGTATTGTTACGTTTGTAATGTAAGAAGAGCGCAGGTTTGATTCTTACAGCCGCAGGTTGCTGAAAAAATTTATCATATAGAGACAATCTGACAATTATAAGGCACAAATAATAATACAATTTAAATGGAAAATCACTGATGGCGCCTGTCCGTAAAAATGCAGAAACTAGTCCGATTTAAAAATGAATAGTGTTTATAATTTCTAGAGAAAAACGCTCATTCTTCTTCTTACCACAACCTTTCTAAAAAAAAAAAAAAATTATCTTTATACTTAGTCAAATTTTTAGACAATTTTCAATTTCCCCACATTATTTTTTCACAAAATTGTCCTTGTTTTAAAAACTGTCTACACCATACGTACATACCCAGACAGAAAAATTTGATCGGCACAGTGTTGGCAAAGCGTCGGCGACAGCATTGTCCTGTTACCTGATTCATAACAGTGGCCAACTGTTGGTTTGAACGAAATTGCCACTGTTGGCATAACGTTGGTAATGCAAACAATTTAGTGCTTTCAAATAGCTTAAATAAAGTTAATTTTGAGAAATATGTATAATAAATCACATTAAAAAAACAGAAATACAGTTCATAGTATTATATTTAAATGTTTTAAATATAATAAAATATTAAAGAAAAATGCTTCTAATTGTTTTTAATATTGGTAAATCCAATATTGGCAAGAATTTTGCGGGTGGTACTGGCAAAACAAATCCTAGTACAAAATTAGTTGTACCTTGGAAATTTTTTGACACGTTGGGTTTTTACTTAAAAAAGCAGTTGTTTGCCAATGCTATTTTTATGCTGCGGTTGGCAATTTCTACCTGGGTACATGTGTGTAAACAATGTAAGTCCATAATGTCTGACTGACTACCTTTCATCATCATTGTTATACACATCATCATACTTTTACCCACAGTCTACACCAGACATAAATATGTAGAAATAAATTGCAGTAAATGTCAAACTATCTAGTGTGGACCACTCAAGTGCGTATATATTTATTGCCTGGAATATATATTGCAATAAGTATTTAGCAATATTCGTTAACACTTATTGCCAAGATAATACGTTAAACTCAGTTGTCATATTTGTTTGACATATAGAAAAAAAGACGAAGCCAAGAAAAAAATTAAAATAATAAAATTAAAAATAATTTTGAACTGTCAGGTTTGAGATCATAATTATAAGTTACTATTGCAAATAGTAAACAGTAATTGTTAGTATATGTAAGAGAAAATGACAAAAAAAATCTTGTGGGGATGGAGTCCCTTACTTTCGATCTAGATGGAGTGCCTCACTTTCGACCTAAGCCTCATTCTAATCCACCACCACCAAAAAAGAAAGAAACCCAAAGTTTCATCAGGTATATATAACAGACAACCACAGAAAATCGGTGATGTTAATTGATTACCCAAGCAACATGAGTTATTATCATATAGTTTTACAAGTTTCGCCAACAGCTTTAAATCCTGTACCCTTAACATAAGCTCGGCAATAAGCAATATTATACAGTTATTCTGCCGACGTATTTCACTTATTGCTAAGATATTTATCTTAGTTCTAGACCATTGCATTGTACATAATGACTACCCCCATTATGTAAAATGCTATGGTGCACAGTGGGGTATTTAGAAAAAAAAATAATGCTAATAAATATAGAACTTCTAAACTACGGATCCGACAGTTACGAATCAAATATAAAATTTGTAAAATAAGGTGTTAGTATTTTTTAATATTGTGATTAGGTCACCGTGTTTTAGTACAGGGTGTACAGCAAAAAAATTGCTGAGTTAAATTGATTTACAAGATGTTTTACTAACTTTTCTACTTACTTATTTTTGAGTGTACAAAGTACATCGACAGGTAAAATTTTTGTTTTTCAAATAGTTTGATTTTATAATTAGGGTTACCATATCAGGCACTTTATACACTAAGGCAGACAAAAAGATACTCATAGAGTTTATTTTGTCTGTTATATATAATATTTCGGTTTAAGTTAAGATAATTATCTTTTCTTATAGCAGACAACCGAAGATTTTGGTAATGCCAATGAAACAATTGTATTGTCTATCATGGAAATGATCAAGCTTTTTGAAAAGCACCAAATAAAATCTAATATGACAATATCATATTTTTATTTAAATATAAAAATAATAATTTTATTCTTTTGCCATGAATGTTTTTGGTTTATCTACCAAAAACTTTATTATTTAATCAATTTATAAACAAAAATTCTCCGTGTTAATAATACTGCGCAATAAAAGAAATAGTAAACTTTTTTGAATCACTTCTAATAGTGTAGTCGTGAATAATACTTAAAGTTCAAAATTTAAATAATTTATGCCAAATTGCCATTTTTGGCAAAAAAAATGAACTTTGTTTGAACTTTGTTAAAAACCCAATACAAATTTTAATATTTTGTGTAAAATTGGGCTTCGAAAAAAATTTTAAATGTAATTCCACTAGCTTTTGGACATGCACCCAACGTCAGGCATTGGTCGAACTTATATCATATATCATATCAGGCCCCAGCGCCCAATAGGCAAGTTAATTCTTAAATGTTATTTCTCAAATTAATTCTTAAATGTACAAATAAACTCTTACAAATTAAATTAAAATAATATGCAATTATTTAAAACTACTTTATAAGTTCATAATAAGAATAGCGAAATCTCTAAACTTCAAAAGTTATAACAGAAGCGTTTCAAATGAGCTACATAAATATTTTTTACATGATCATTTAAAAGTTGAAATTTGATTAATAGTTTTTCAACTCGTAGCTAAATTGTTCTATTTTATACTTCCAATATAATCAATACGTTGTTTGGTATTTTCTAATCTATACATGGTAGTTATTATATACGTTCCATTTCGTTTGTGAATTTTGCCTGTAAATGATATTTTAACGATTTTTTGATGTTCTAAATATACATAATTAAAAAAAAAAATAACATCAGTTAAAAAAAGTAATTAAAATGTGTTTTTTTTTTTGTTTTATTACAAAATTTTATTTTCAAAATTTGTAAATTTTAACAAAATCTTCCATCTTGACTTTAATTATAAGCCCTATGTCAAGATATTCATACCAAATTTTTAGCAGACCTTGTTTCAAAAAAGTTATGAAATCAACATGCCGTTTTTTTTACCACGCTCTACAACTCATTTTTTTGTTGTTGTCAAGAGTTTGTAATTTTCGACCAATGCCTGATGTAGGGTGCTTCAGAACCCAAAGTTTTAGAAAAGCTAGAACCTTCAGAATAGGGAATTAAATTAAATTAAAAATAACATTAACATAATCTCGATATATAAAAACACAAAAAACTAAAACTGTAAAATATATTACTTGAGCAAAAGTTTAGTACCATCATGATGCTTGTTAGGAAAAGACGCTAGCCACGTATTTGATTACTAAGAAGAATATAATGGAGCAAAATTGATTATTAATAGTTTTTGTATTAAAGCTCTGCCTATTCTGGAGGATCTAGCTTTTCTTAAACTTCGGGTTTTGATGAGATCTTTAGCTAAATTGAAATACTAGTATCAGCCTGGCTAATATGTTTCATTTGCTTTATTTGTGTAAATATACGGAGGTTGAAAACTCGTTATAAATTAATAAATACTTTTTTTTTGCCAAAAATGGCAATTTTTCATAAATTTGGAAATTTAAGGATTTTTCACGACTATATATATATTTATATATTTATCGTGAGGTTTTATTAACACAGAGAATATTTTGTTTTTGAATCGATTAAATCATAAAGCTTTTTCGGTAGATAAACCAAAATTTAAATAGCTTTCAACGTAGAGTAGATAACCTATAACTATATGAATGTTTTTTCTTTATCTTACAACGTACATAACTCTAGGCTAAAAAATTTAGAAATCTATCCACATTTACAAAAGTTACACCCTCCAAAAGATTTTTTATGAACAATGTAGTCAACTCCGGCAGTACACCCTGTAAAAGAGTGTGACCCAATCACAATCTTACAATAGATTAACAATTTCCAATTTGATACCTACCGATCGGATAAGTAGTTTTGAAGTTCTATATTTATTACCATTATTTTGTTCAAATACCCCACTATGTGGTGGCTAAATGTTGAAAATATGAAAAAATTTAATGCAAAAAATCACGTTATTTCTTCATATATTTATATTTTTTATTTATTTTTTTTTAAGAAAGAACAAAAAAATCATATTACAGTATATTGCAAACAAGAAGCTCGGAAAAAACATATTCCAGCCATAATAACTACAACATCTACTTTAACACTTTAGCATAATTTTGTCCTTTGTAGTACATAAGGACGAAACAACAGAACAAAAAAAAAACACACACATCTTTTTGTTGCAACTTTGTTTAATATAAAATTTGTTCCTTGTTGTTTTGTTTGTTTTTATTTATTTTAACACTCAACACCACTACATATGAAATAGGAGTAAGAGTAGACGACTACATTGCATATATATATGTTACATTAAGTATTGTTTACAGTGTAGAATTTATTTTTAAACATACATGTGTGTGTACACAACAGTTTTATATACTAACAATGGTAGTCATAGGTATGTATTGCTGAATGTGTGTTTGTACAATGTACATTAGGGTTATAACTTTTGATGTTTTTTTTTTCAATTTTCACATTTTACGTATCCTAGCCGTATAGTTCATAAAAAGTATAAAGAAACGCAATTTTATTTTTGTTGCCGGTTTCAAAACTTTTTTTACGATACAATTTTTTTATTTAACTAATCCTAAAAGCATTTAGTGTATACCGATGCGTATCGATCTTAAAGGACACAAACGTTTTCACACTTGACATCCCAGTCCCAGTGTAGAAACGGTAAAGACTTTTCTCACTATCAGTAATGACACCAGCTTACTCTCTGCATTACGTTTACACAAATAATAAGGACTTTCAAATATATAATTCAGAGACCGAAAATAACAGTTATCCCGAAAACTTTAACTCAAAAACTCTCTATGTTATAGTCAACGGAGATATATACTATTATATACCAAATGATTCGTATTGAAGTGCTCTTTCAGAATCTATTGTGATCTTAAGGAAAAGATCTCAACTCCACAGTTAAGAGTTATTTTTCAACGAAAAAATAAAAGATCGGATGAAACTGTTAAGAAGAAAGTTTTATTTCGCCTTCATTAAATAAAACACTTTTGAGGAGTTTTATTTTTTCCGTCTGAAATAAAACTCTTTTGAGGAGTTTTGTTTTTCACGTCAGAAAATAAAGCTCATTTGAGGAGTTTTATTTTGAAACTCATTTATGGAGTTTTATTTTTCCGTCTAAAATAAAACTCATGTTGTTTATTTTCTCCTTTTTTTATTGACTTTATTTGCTATAATGTGTTTAGTAATTTATTTATTTAATTTAGGGAACATAACTTTTTCTGCGGAAAGGTTTGAACACAGATCGCTCAATATCAATTTAAGAGCAGATAATGCTCTTTCCACGCTTACCTGATTTGCAGGTACACACTGTATAGTTTTTGCCAATGTATTCAAGTACGGATAGTGTATTCTTTTAGCCTCCCAGAAATCAAAAACAGGTTTATCAATCGATAAGGGCCTTGGAGAAAAATTGTCTATTTCATAGAAAGCTTTTTTTCATCCTCATTGTCACTTCCTTCGCTTTATTGTTTCATATCTTCATATATAAGAAATAAAACAACAGCCATTTAATAATAGGAATCAAACAATAACAAATTAAAAACCCACATATTTTCATTTTAAAGCCGATTTTTTCAATTGGAATGCAAGTGATTAGATTACACTGCCTAACAAATTGTAATGATTTGGCAAACGGCAAGCTTTGAGTGTTAATTTACTTAAAATGAGTTTTATTCTCTGACGGAAAAAATAAAACTCCTCAAATGAGTTTTAAAATAAAACTCCTCAAATGAGTTTTAAAATAAAACTCCTCAAATGAGTTTTATTTTATACGGAAAAAAATAAAACTCTCAAAAAGAGTTTTATTTAATGAAGGCGACATAAAATTCTCTTCTTAAGAGTTTCATCCGATCTTTTATTTTTACGTTGAAAAATAACTTTTTTTTATGTTTCTTTTTCTGTTTAAGCCACAAAATAACTGTTATAAATTCACTTTTTTGATATCACTTATAACCGTTACGGTCCCTGATATAATTAATTCTCCCATTAATTCAATACAAAAAATAATGCGTTACCCATACGTACATACATATTTTTTTGTTATTCTTTTAAATATAAAGTAAAGATCTAAAAATTTCTTAAAAATAAATTTTTAGATTCATTATTTTTCCAACTCTAGTAATTACATATAAAGGTACATATTTTTGATTTATTGTAAGCTGGAAAATAATGACATTTTATGCATGCAAGTCATTTATCATTTTTATATATCAAGTATAACCTGTCGATATAGCTGAGGTGGTAGATTTTTTTGACTGTTAACCTGGAGGCCCTGGTTCGAATCCCGTAAAGGCACATTATAAAAAAAATTTTTTTTTTATTAAATTTAGTTTTTTGAAAATCTACTTTAAGACTCATTATTTTTGTCCATACTGGTAAGAATATCGGTAACCACATATTTTTTATTTTTCGTAAGGGGTTAAATAATGATATGTCATTATTTTGCGCTACATCTGCATATAAATGTAATGAGATTTGTAATGACAATTGTAAATACTTGCCATTACCACCCAGTGTAGAAAAACATTACCTTATAAGTGGTTATATAAATACATATTTGGTAATGGCAAGTACTAAAAACTGTCATTATAAATCTCATTACTTTTAAATGGGGATGACGCGCAAAATAATGGCATATCATTACTAAACGCCTTACGAAAAATAAAGAAATATGTTTACCTATATGCTTACTAATGTGGACAAAAATAAGGAGTCGAATCCCGTATAGATACATTATATAAAAAAATTTTCAATAAAATTTTTTTTTTATTAAATTTAGTTTTTTTAAAATCTTCCTTTAGACTCATTATTTTTGTCCATACTGGTAAGAATATCGGTAACCAGTTACTTTTTATTTTTCGTATGGTGTTTAATAATGATATGTCATTATTTTGCGCGACATCCCCATAGAAATGTAATGAGATTTGTAATGACAATTGTAAATACTTGCCATTACCACCCAGTGTAGAAAAACATTACCTTATAAGTGGTTATATAAGTACATATTTGGTAATGGCAAGTACTTAAAACTGTCATTATAAATCTCATTACTTTTAAATGGGGATGTCGCGCAAAATAATGACATATCCTTACTAAATTCCTTACGAAAAATAAAGAAATATGTTTTACCTATATGCTTACTAATGTGGACAAAAATAAAGTCTTAAAATAATATAAAACAAAATTAAATTTCTGAGCTATCTCGACATTTTAAAATTGATATATAAAAACATAAATGACTTGCTTGCCCAAAATGTCATTACTTTGCTGCTTACAAAAATTCAAAAATAAGTAGTTATATATTTACTTACTAGAGTTGAGATCATTACTTTATACAGGGTGAAATGTTTATAACTTTTTTATTTTTACAGTTTTTAATATTTATTTTTGCAGCTAATAAACAATTTAATAGAATTTTATAATGACATCATGCTCAATGCAAGCACAAGTAAAAATCATTGAATTTTATTATATTTACGGACGATCAATCACATTTTCATTTAAATGGATATGTTAATAAACAGAACTGCCAAATTTTGTGTACTCAAAATCCAAGACCAGTGCATCAGCAACAATTACAACCTCTCAGATGAACTGTTTTTTGAAAACGAAGCTGTGGAAGCAGAAACTGACCATGTTGGAACATTTGTTACGTCCGGTTGTTCGCAATAATCCCGCCACATGGTTACAGCAAGATGGAGCTACAGCTCACAACGCGAGAGGCACAATGGCGATTATACGAAAACTTTTTGATGACCGAATAATAACCAAAATTGCTGATTTTGCGTGGCCACCTCGTTTCACAGATTTGACAGCCCCTGTTTTTTTTCAGAAAATTGCAGAATTGGAGCCAGAAATGTTGCTTAACGTAATGCAAAACGTCTTGAAAAGAGCCAGTAAATGCCAACAGCAAAATGGAATAGATGGATGTAATTTTTCACGCTTATTTAAAAAAATATTAAATAGGTTAATTTATAAAAGCATTTCAAATCCGTCAGTCGAAGTTGGTATACCCTGTATTTAAAATAATGATAATGAAATAAGCACTCATATGTTACGCATTACTTTTTGTATTAAAAACCATGGGAAAATGAACTAGTCAGTAAGTTCTTGTTGTTTGTATTAAAGTAATGTAGAGAGAAAGCTGGTGTTATTACTGGTAGTATAAAAAACAAAACATCTACACTGGGATCTTTTCTGGATTATGATAAAAAAAATGATTAAAGCGTTGTTTCGCTATATGGGCATTAAAATTACCCCCCCCCCCCCCCGCCCACTAGCACCAAAAAGAAAACAACAAACAGATTACATAAAAAGTAATTTAAAATATGTTCTCCAGTAATGTTAGTCCCCGAATGAAACTTAAATAGTGAAAACGTGAAAAAATTCATTTTTTAAAAATGCACTTACGCGACACGTTTTTGTATCAAAATGGCTAGAAAAAATTGATTTTTATTACAGGTAAAAATTTTCCAAAAAAAAGTTATAACCCTAATATAAATATACTTCAGGTTTCAACATATTATTTTTTTGTTAAACTTTGTTTTTTATTTATATCTTTAAAAAAGAAATTTTTTTGTTTTTGTTTGCAGTTTATAACAATTTAAAGCCATAGGACACAGATAAATTTCTTTTAGAGAAGAAAAGAAAACTGTATATAAACTGAAATCCTTTAAGTGATTGCACATGGTTTGGGTTGTTGGTTATGGTTTCTATGGCATATAGCAATGACAGATAAGTCACATATAGAGTCACTAGCATACACACAACGATACACTTGCATACATATTGTTAGTGATGTTTGACTACTACCACGATTTCTGAATGTGATTTTGTTGTGAAATATTTCATTGTTGTTACCTTAGAGATGAAGTCCACCAAAGAGGAAAATTATGTGCATATATTACTAAAACGTTTGTGTGTATTATGATAAAAACGTTTTAATTCAAGATTGTAAAAGAAGTTGAGATAAATTTAAAATGTTACAAATTAACCCATGACAGAAAAAATTAGAAAAAATTACAAAATAATAAAAAGCTAAAAAAAAAACCATTTTTGTCTTCTCTGGTCATAACAAATATCTTTACATTTATATGGGCATGTCGCGCTAAATAATGACATATTACTAAACCCCTTACGAAAAATCAAAAAATTTGTGGTTATGCATACTAGTATGCTTACTAGTATTTACAAAAATAATGAGTCTAAAATAATTTTCAAAAAAACTAAATTTAATAAAAAAAATATTTTTTTTATTAATAATAAGTGCCTACACGGGATTCAAACCTGGGACTCTAGGTTCTCAGTCAACCGCTCTACAATCTGAGCTATCTCGACATGTTATACTTGATTAATAAAAACATACATCAATGAATAGCTTGCACAAAATGTCAGCTTACAAAAAATCAAAAATGAGTAGTTATATATGTACTTACGAGAGTTAAAAAAAATAATAAGTCTAAAAATAGATTTTCAAAACATTTTGAAATCATTACTTCAATAAAACGCATTATTTTTTGTATCGAAATTATGGAAAAATTAACTAGTTAGTTATTATTTAAGTTAAAGTAATGCAGAGAGTAAGCTGGTATTTCTGGTAGTAAGAAAATTAATGACATGTTTTAAACCGTTTCAACACTGGGTTCTATCCAACTCAGTCTCTCACAATCTGCCCTAGTTTTATTTGTTCGTAAACTCGCACCGAGCAAATGAAAACATGTTTGCACAAATTTAAAAGTCTAAACTAATTTTTTTCATGTTTTTGAATAATAATTTAGTAATTTTTTTTTATATCTCAAATATTAACGATAAAATAAGCAAGATAACATTAAAATTTATTAAATTTTAATAGAAAATACCAAAATATAAGCAAAAGAAGAGTGAGTGTTTTAAGCAACAATTTGTTGTCAACATGTTGCAATTGTTTTTTAGTGCAAACAAATTGTTTTCATTTGATTGCTTGAGTTCGGTATTTTGTTGCTGAGAGGAGTGGGAAGTGTAGTTTTTCTATTTATATATACTCTTTTTTTACATGTTATGTACACTGATAATAATACATGAGTTAAAATACAAATAAATGTCAAAATAACCAAACATTTTTTTAAAATAAACGAAAATTTGTACATTTTATAAAAGATTTTGTTGTTTTGACATTTTTTTTGTATTATTAGCATGGAGTATTATGAGTGTATCTAGAAAAACATTTCTAAATGGGCAAATTGGCAAGATAAATGTCTAAAAAAACACACCTAATGTGCAAAAATATAACGCTAAAAATTTAAATTCTTATGTTTTATTGAATAATTTATAAAATTTTATAACAAATTCGCTGTTATCTTAGAATTAAACATTAATTTGAAAAAGATGAATTTAAAAATGCCAACCTTTGTACACTTTCCACCAATTTTTAATTTTTTGCTCGCCACCAAATTTCCATAAGTGATTATTCTAGAGTATAAACGGTCTCTGATATAGATCTGTTCAAATAAATAATACAAAACTTTGTTTTAACTTTAACTTTGCCTATTCCTATTGAAATTGTAAATAACTCCTTCCAAATCCTATCAAAATCTTATGTGTTTTGTCATATCCAGAACTCCTCAAAATATATTTTTGCATTAAATATCTAAAAGAAATACATAAACAATTATAACAATCTTTACGGTAAATGGTTATGTTGCACTTTTTTAATATAGTTAATTTACTCACACTTGCAACATCTTTCTTTTAATTTCCTCCAGCAGTTTCTAGTCCAAGCAATACACAAAATCATCCAAATCCATATTACTAAAAACACCAAAACGCTGTTTTCTTTACACTAAAAAATAATTGCAACATGTTGATAAAAAAAAATGTTGCTTAAAACACTAACTTTTTAGTTTTCCTTTATATTTTGTTATTTTCTATTAAAACTTGATATATTTTAATTTTATTTTGCTTATTTTGCTTATTTTATCGTTAAAATTTCAAACAAATAAAAATTTCATGTTAGAAAGTGTTTTGCCACCGTCAGATAATGACAATCGTAATTAATTTTTATATTAATTACTGTAGAATATTACTTTTAGTTAGTCTCTTTACAGGAAGAAGAAGAAAACATTTTTATTGAAAAATTTTACGGACACAAGGGATACACCAGACTGCCGCAGTTTCGTCCCCCTCCTGGGACTCGTCAGTGGTTAATTTATGTGTCAATTGAACAAAGTATTTTATATTGTTAATTTGCTCTATATGAAAAACTTTTTATATTTTGGTGTCGTACTGTGATTTGAACTCACTGCCTTAGCATCAAGCTATGCATCGTAATCTCACCTCTTAACGAGTTGAGCTACGGTCGACACAAATTTTATTAAATTATTATTCAAAAGCATGATAAAAATGTATTTAAACTTTAAAATTTCTGCAACATGTTTTCATTTGTTCGGTGAGTGTTTACAAACAAATAAAAAGAGGGCAGATTGAGAGAAACTGAGATGGACAGAGACCCACTGAATGTATACAAACACCTACAATACTGTACTTTGTAAGTATTTTTGTAGACAAATACAAATACAAGTACATAAATTGTTAATGAATATTTTGCTTAAATTTACGCATTTTCTGTAATTATATATGAAAACTTACGTATTTAAAAGTAGTAATTTTACATGCAATTTTTAGAGTGTATAGAAATGGATATTTTATGAATTTTAAATGAAAATTTTAATATTAATATTCTGAAATTCACAGTGTAATTTAAGTTTCAGTAAAAATTTTCTAAATTTAAAATATTTTTCGAATATTAGTTGGGTTTTTTCTGATTCTTAATTAATATTTTCTGAATTTCAATTCATATGAATTAATTTAATTTTCTATAATATTTTATACTTTTATTACATCAAGGGTTAAGACAATTTCTAGTTGGAATTACTTTAGGCAATTATAATTTACACAGAAGTTTTTTTTCTACAACAATATCATTTTGATTTGTCAAAATTACCACACCTCCGCGGAAACGAATGAATGGATGAATGAAGGAATGAATGAATGAATGATAAAAACACTCACTCACGCACACAAACAAGCAAGCAACTGATATAAACTCAAAAGTAAAACCTAAGATATGTTAAGCTGCCACAACTATTTGTTAGAAATAATTTTTGGGAAATGAAATGAAAATATTTCCACATCTTATTGCAATTACTTTACAAAAAAAAAAAAAAACTGACAACTTCTTCATCTACATTTTGAACGTTGGTTGGTTGTTTTTGTTGTATTCATAATCGTTTGTACTACCACTTGCATACTTTCAGGCCACTGCTACTGCAAGTTCTACGTACTCTTCCACTACTTTATGGTATTGTTAGAAATGATCTGATTATAATTCATCGGATGCATGCGACGTGCTTCTGTTGAAACCGCAAAATTCTCCACAAATAACAAAAAAAAAAAAAACTTTATCTTTTACTTGTATATGAGAAAGATAGTATGGATGCAATATGAGATTGCCTTATCTTTCACCTCCTTTAGTAACCAGTGTTGCCAAGAACTTTTTACAAATCCCCCTAAATTGTTCAAAAAGTCTTCTAGATTTACTTTACTACCAAACAAAAAAATCCCACTAAAATTTTTTTTTTTATTTTTTAGTTTTAATTTCGAATTATGTGAATAAAAATCTTGAAATACAATAATTTCGACGAGAGGAAGATTCCGTTAGAGTTTTACTGCTTTCCAAGTCAAAAGTGAGTTAAATTATACACTTAGAATTCTATGTAGGTAAAGACCACTGCAAATGTAGTTAAAAACAAATGAAATTTCACTTAAAGCAAGGACGACTTACATTTCGGTAAATTCAACTAATATTGTCATTTGTTTTTTTTAAGTTTCCAAAATGAACCACAATTGTAGTAAAAATCAATCACATGTTAGTATTTTTTTATTTTTTAAAATAACAAAAAACGAATGTAAAAAATAAATGTAAAATCATAAAACAGTCATTTGATATGGTTTGTTTTTTTTAAATGAACTACAATGTTAGTAAAAAATTTAATTTGTCTACAAACGACTGACCTTTGCATTAAAAAATAAAGAAACTGTATTACAACCCAAACAACTACATATTTTTAAAGCAGAATTTACCTGAGTGTACCAACAATATAAAAAATGGCAAACATTTGACACAAATAATAGTAGAAAACGAAAAATTCTGAAATGAATTACCTCTTTTAATCAGATTGTTACCCACCAAAACTCCACGTAATAAATTTTTACAACCTAAAATGCCTCAAAACAACGAAACGCCCTAAATCTAGGGCGGAAAACCAATAACTTGGCAACACTGTTTTTAACTACCTCACAAAAGCTAACGGCATTTAGGTTTCTTTTTTGCCATTCCTAGTTTGCATGCATATGTCATGCTTGTGAATATCCTTAAATATATGTGTAAGTTTATTTGTGTGTGTGTATGTGTGTGTGAGTGTGTGCTGTATGTTGAGAGGAATATATTACATGCTTTTCCAAAAACCTCAAATAGTCGATATGGCGTTTTAAACCACGGTAGAATTTGAGAGTAGACTTTAAGTTTCTATGATAGTACGTGCGATAACGACCATATATTGAATATAATTTCAAGTATGATGATGAGATTCTTATTATTAGTGCTGCTGCGGCTGCTGTTGCTCCATGCTCCTTTGCTACATGTTCCCCACATTCAAGACACATGCAAATTTATATTATTATTATTATTATGAAATTTTGTTATACTTTACCACATGTACACTTACAATACCATCCTTGTTAAACAATTCTTCCTCTTCTGAAATGCTATACATTGCCATGGCATCTTTATATTCTATATGAATTTTATAAGTGTTACACAAATTTAATTTTGTTCAAATAAAATTTAGTTTTAGTTAAAAGTTTTTCTTTAAACAAACAAAAAACAAAAAGACACACCACATTCATACATGGGAGTATATCTAGATCTAGAGATCAGAGGAGAATTGTTTAAAACTTCGTTCAGTAAAATGAAACTAGCAGCTTGTGGAGAATGCAATGCAATCTATTTAAAAATCATGCATGTACACGCACGTGTGACTACTTGTGGCAACAATGTCAACTTTGTGGTCAAACAGTAATCAATTTAAAATACCAATTGAATTTTTTATGATTTCATTAAGACCTCAAAATTGAAAGTACTACAAACTTAATACCAACAACACTAAATACACAGAAACATACACTATTACATCCACGTACTAATTGCGAATATGTGCATTTGTGTCTGTGCGTTATAAATTTAGCACTATTCAACACACCAATATTTATACCATGTGTATCCGTTTCCGTTCAATTCTGTCATTGTGGGTGTTTTATTTATAAGTACTTGTGTAAAAATTAAATAGTATTATACATTATTGTTTTGTGTTTCGGTTTTTTTGTTGTTTTTATTGCCGCCGTTAAATAAATTTGTGCATAATTGGATTACCAATAATGTTTAATTGTATTTTTAAAATATCATATATTTGTGATCATTTTATGTTCATAAATAAATGAAAATTAAATTTATTTAATAAATTGAAAAGAATTTTCGTAACTTTATAAAAGACTTTAAATGGATGCCATTATTATTGATTAATTGGAAACTCTTGATGGTCTAAACATGAGAATTGAATAATTTGTTTTATTGGATCACTCGCAAGCATTCGACACAGTTGACCATAATATACTGAGCATAAAACTATTAAACAAGTTCAATTTTTCCCCAATGTCTGTCAGACTAATCTCGTCATATCTCTCAGATCTATCGCAGTCTGTTGTTAATGATGGAAATATCTCATGTAAAATCTTGAGTGACCCATAAGCTTCTTATCATACCGTATATACTACCAAAAGTTTAATTTACGTGGATAGGCCAAGTAAGTGTTTGGTTGAATACCGCACCTAGGATTTTGACAGAATTTACTATATCGATTTTCGAACCATCAAGAAGTGTGTTTATTTCGTGATCAATTTTAACTGACTTTTTACAAAGTATATAATCACTTAGAATTCTTTCGATTTTGGCGTAAACCATTAGCTGATGCCCAGACAAAAATTGTACGTAGATCATAGTTAAGTTTATTTTTTGTTGAACTAATTGAGGGCTTGGAGCAGCTCAAGTACAATTGGACGTCATCTGCATCAGAGAACGGTTTGAGTGCCTTATTTCATGCTTTTGAATGCAATCACAAAAAATGAGTACATCAAGATGTAGTAGAGAAGAGGAAAATGATACTAAAAAGTACAACTCTAATAAGACATATAAAAAAATCAACCATGGAAGACTTTTGTATCTGTTTTTCATACATAAAACAAAATTGAGGATTAAAACAACTTAAATTTTGCGTGTGAAAATAATTGTCTTTTAATTAAATAAAAGACAAAATAAAATATTTAAATTAAATATGTATTTCTAAACTAAATGTTTATAATCTAGTGTGGTCAAATTGCAAACAAACATACAGACATGTAGACAGAGTAAAGCGAAAGACAAAGACACACATCTTAGGTAGATTTGTATGGTTCCTTTTTCTTATTGCAAAAAAAAGAGTTGTTTTTTTCGTTTCGTTTGTTTTGTTTATTTTTTCGTTTCGTTTCTATAATTATCTTTGGCAGTTGCGTCCTTTAAAAGAAATCATTATTTAGACAACCATTGATGTAAGTAGTTGAAAGAAAATTTTTGTTATGTTATATATATTTATTTCTATATATTTTCAGATATTAAATTAATTTATGTCGTCAATGTGGGAAAATGAAAATTTTTATATTTCGTAATTATTGTAAATTATTTTTAAAAGAATCACAAAAATATGTTTATGATTTTCAGCAAATATATTAACTATTCAGCAAAATGCAGCAAAAAATTTATTAATTTTTAGCAAGGCATTTTTATTTCTAATCTACTAAGTGTTAGCAAACCTTTGCTGAATCTACTAATTTTGTTGCTAAAAATCAGCTCGCTGATTTTCAGCAAAAGATATTGCTGACATTAGCAATTTTTTTGCTAGCACCTTCCTGACTAAAATTTTGCTGACTCAGCAAAAAATTTGCTGACTTTACAAACTTTTTTTTTTTTTGAGTGTACATTCTTTGCTTTTGCATTGCAACAGCATAAGCTGTTTATTCCATTTATTGTTTTTGTTGAATGCCTTTTTAACATTCATTTTTATAATGCCGTTACATGTCACGCAATGAAATGAAATGATGACACATGAGTAACATGAAATCAATCACAACATTCGCGTAGTATTCGTTGACCTGTAGCAATAATAATATTTTTTTTTTTAGTTTGATTAAACATGAAATATGTATAAATTTTTGTGTAATTTTATTAAACATGAAATATGTATAAAATTCTTTAATTTTCTTAATACAGTAATATGTTTCACAAAAAAATTTGTTAACGTTTTATTCATTTAACATTGAGACCAATCGTTGTGTATTCGTTGTTTTCGTGAGTGTTAAGTGAGGTTAACACTAGACAAGCAATGCAATGCATGGTTTTCGTTACACTCACTTTCTCCATTCTGTCGATTGTTGCTTTATTGAAATGATGTGAGTTGACAACAATGTACTCATTTTTTGTGATTGCATTCAAAAGCATGAAATAAGGCACTCAAACCGTTCTCTGATGCAGATGACGTCCAATTGGTACTTGAGCTGCTCCAAGCCCTCAATTAGTTCAACAAAAAATAAACTTAACTATGATCTACGTACAATTTTTGTCTGGGCTTCAGCTAATGCTTTAAGCCAAAATCGAAAGAATTCTAAGTGATTATATACTTTGTAAAAAGTCAGTTAAAATTGATCACGAAATAAACACACTTCTTGATGGTTCGAAATCGATATAGTAAATTCTGTCAAAATCCTAGGTGCGGTATTCAACCAAAACACTTACTTGGCCTAACCACGTAAATCAAACTTTTGGTAGTATATACGGTATGATAAGAAGCTTATGGGTCACTCCAGATTTTACAACCGCCCAGATTAAGAATTCTATTGGCAAAAGCGTATCTAATACCAACCCTTCTGTACTCGTCTGAAGTGTTCGCTGGCTGTAATACAAATGATACATGAAAGCTAAACACTAACTTTAATAACATCACACTGTACATTTGTGTCTATCAAGATTTGATAGTGTGGTCCGGTATTCTTGTCGTATTTTGGCATTTCACTGGATGACTACCTAAAGTTTAAAAAACTAGTTTCTCTCCATAAAATATCGGGACCAAAGAACCCAAATACATCTTCGATCTGCTAACACTCACGTTAATACCAGAAATAATAGTATAATTCAATTTTAACATTGTAATACAGCTTCTGAACAGCAGTTCTTCATTTTAACAATCCATCTCTGGAACCACGTTCCATATGATTTGCAAAAAAAAACCGCCAACGCAATAAAATTCAAAAAATTACTAAAAACAATATTATTCCTGACAATTTAAATCAATTATTTATTATTTTCTTTGTTTTGCTTAAGTCCAAATTTTTAACACAGAAAACTTATTTATAATATTCCTTTTATATAATTTTAAAATATTTTTATTATTTTTTATTTTTTTTCTAAATTAATTTATTTATTTTATTTTAATAAATATTAATAAAGTTAAATTTAATAAAATATTATTTCTCAGATTATTGTACTTAATTCAACTTTTTAAACCAACTGGATCAGCAATTCGGACTAAATCATTTATTTTTGACTGGCATATCAGATTTTCTACTTGAGAGGAGAACAATGTCATCTGCGTATACAAGGTCGTTGAGATGTTTCCACTTCGATAGGGTGCCAGATGATGCCACGTTGAGGATGGTTGTCTATTACGCTTATTAAGACTTCATCGATCACAATTAAATATAAAATACATCCTTCTCGTACTCCTGCCGTAACATTTATTGCCTCTGACAATCGGTTATTATGCAGCACTCGACACTGAAAGTCTATGTATTGTGACTTAATAAGATTACACAGCTTTGGCGGTATTCCCCTGTGTTGCATAGCTGCCCATATATTGTTGTGCCTTATGCGGTCAAATGCCTTTTCAAAGTCAATGAAAACTAGGCGTAAAGATTCATTCATCTCATTTATTTTCTCCATTATTATACGTAAAGTTGCAATTTGATCTATGCAGCTTCTTTGGGGCCGGAAAACCTGCTTGTCGTTTTCGTAAAGTTTCGTTGATCTTGGATTCGATACGGTTAAGTATAATTTTGCAGAAAATTATGCGACAGCTTCACAGTAGCATAATTCCGCGCCAGTTATTGCAGTCGTTTAGGCTAACTTTTTTCGGGAATTTTAACGATAACACCCTGTATCCAATCAGATGGAAATAATCAGTTATCCAAATTTGCTTGAAAAGTGGAAATAGTATTTAGAAGATTCAATGGGATTTGACGAAATGACTTCAATGTTTAACCCATTCCTGCCTATTGGGTATTTAAATACCCAAAAAGGAGCCATCTTAAAAAAATTTATAGCTAAAGACAGGTAAGAGTTGCATCAAATTGATTTTTACAGGTAGGTGGAGAAAGGATTAAAATACTTTAGGAAAATGTTGGTGTAAAATTGGGGGTTGGTAATTATCTGTTCAATTGTCTGCAAATTTCATATTCTGAAAAATTGAAAGAAAGAATTGAAATTGCCTCTGAAAAATTGGGAGAAGCGACACATGGAAAACTTTATTGTTGGTTAATAGTGTTAGGTATTCTTTAAAGTGCAAACAATTTGTAGCTGGGTAGGACCACTCCCTTGGGCTACAGGTATGATTTCATGACATGACCATTAAAATACGTATTTTACAGTTTTATGAAATACCCTTGCTTGAAATGTCGATTATTTTCAAGTAAAAATGAAGAATTTTACGTGAAAGAGCATAAAAAAATAATTTTATTAAAAAAACACAGAGGAATTATTTTATATCAGTGGTTAATTCATAAGTCCCAAGTATGGGAAATCGAAAAGAAAATTATATCAAATAACTTCCAAAACCTTAAGTAAAGAATGTGTGAAATTTCATCGATATTGGACAATGGAATCGGGGGTCAGGCATTAATGGGTTAAGCCATCAATTCCTGGAGCTTTGCCGGTTTTCATTGCAATTATTGCCTTTTCTATTTCGCTGTGTGATGGGTAATTGATGTTAATTCGGGAAATATGGTTGTACTAACGGAATTTATTGGCATTTGTACCCACAAAAAAAAGCACTTTTTAATTCGGTTGGCACTTTCTTTTTATATCCGGACGAAAATGTAATTTATGAGCAAACAATTTAAAGCCTATTTTGGATCTGCGAACGTGTTTTATTGACATATGGGCAATTCCTGGGCGACGGACGCGACATTCGCACACTTTTAGTTGAGCCAAAAACAATAAATCAATATAAAAATGTTGTTTATAGCCTCAGTGTATTGAATCAAGGAAGAGTACTAAATTTGCGGATGAACATTGGGCAGAATCAATAATCTAGTAAAAAGATATAAGCAAATATCAGCAAAAAACGAACGCGACAAATATAGAAGTTATTTTTATGCACTTATAGAAATATACACAAGTCAGCGAAATTTGTGAAAAAATTTTGTTTTGAGAATGTAATTAAGGTGAACGAACAAATCTTATCTTATGATTTATGAAATATAAAAATTTTCTTTTAGTTTCTTTAAATTGTGTAAAGTACAAATACGGACGCGACATATCCTGCGTGTAGTCAGGGATATGTCCCTCTGCCCGTAGGGTGGCTAACGTGACATTCAGTAATCTGTCCTAACAATCAAAAATTTTTATGTCAGACTAAAATTTTTTGTAGTTTTTTTGTGACTTACTATACATGATGTCATACTTAACTATATTAAATTGTACGAAACTGGCTCACATTATACAAGAGAATATAATATATTTTGTTAAAAAGTATTTTTACATTTAAACAAGTTATCACCTCAAAATTGTGATTCATTTGTGGGCGCTGTGGTGTAACGGTTAGCGCGTTGGACTGTTAAACAGATGGTCCCGGGTTCGATTCCCGATGACGACAACAGCTACTTAGAAAAATAACATATATGAGTTTTCTATCCCTCATATGTATCGCAGCGCCCGCCCCGGTGTTCCCATAGCACTTAACCTCACCGAAGTAAATAATTAATCAGTGCTATGAACCAAAAAGCTTCCAATAAGTTCGCCAACTCTCCATCAGGTGGCGAGCAACAACTGTTCTATGATTTATCATCTCGCGCAATTACAGTGTTGCCATATCTGAAGCCCTTCATCTCTCCCCACCTTTCATCTCTCCACTATCCCCTTTCCAAAGAAAGCAACACATTAATAAATAGGAAGAATTTCCTGAGTGTTGCTTATCTACTTTGTTAAAGCAAAAATAAAAGAATTTAGAAATATTTTTAAAAACATCTCGTTAACCGCTACTCCGATTAACCGCTACTTCCGATTTGAAAATTGTTTAAATATCGTGCTTATAATGCCAAAATTAATTAAGAAGTATGCGTTGCAAGGCATGTTTTTATTAAAGCAGTTTAAGAAAATTTTTAAAAATCGAAACTTTGGTCGCGGGACGTCAATCCGATTTTTCTAACATTTGCACCACCTAACTTTTAGACCTAGTTTTACAACAATCGTAACAAAAATTGATAAAAATCAAAAGTTGAAAGCAATGCCGCTCTAATGTACCCGATTAAAAAATTAACATTATGCAACAAAGAAATGTATCAAATTTGATATAGCCTTATATCTAACTGATATACAATTTGCTCCGAAAAATGGTGTATCGTATTGTAAATGGATTATATTACATAGAGTTTGGTGTAATTTGAATGCGATTGAGTCGAGTGAAATAAATTTATTAAATTGAATACATGAGGTTAGCAACTATGGTCCGATTATTAAGATTGTATAATATTATAATTATATTTTTGTTCGGGTATTCACGCTCAGCAGATCAAAGCACTTAAAAAATGTTAAAATAAAAGTCTGTGATAAGACCTTGTATAGTGTTACTTGATTCAATACAACCAAACATGAAAAAACGCGTGAGATTTAGCTACTAACCGGATTGTATTTTTTTTAATAAATCACCAAAATTTAAAATCGGCCACACTATATTTCCCAACATTTACAACAGTCATGGCTTAATTAATTTCGAAAAAAGATAAAAAAATAAATAAATTTTTTTTCTACATTTCCCAGTGTAGAAACGGTAATGACATGTCATTGCTTTTCTCACTACCAGTTATGACCCCAGCTTACCTTCTGCATTACTTTAACACTAATAATAAGGACGTACTAATAACTAGATATTTTTTTTTATTTTTTTATTACAAAAAATAATGCGTTGCCCATAAGTACTTATTTTTATCATTATACCTATTATATCAGCTACTTTTGCGGATGATACCTGTATCCTATCGACTGGTGATAATGAAATGGAATCTTCATCCAAGCTACAATTATCTATAGATAAAATAGTCGAATGGACAGAAAAATGGAAAATAAAATTAAATGATAATAAATCAGCACATGTGACTTTACCTATGAACATATTTCATATAAACCAATTCATATATCAAACTCTGTAGTACCATATGCCAACTGTGCAAAATATCTTGGAATGACACTCGATGCAAAAACTTAAATGGTCAGCGCATGTCAAAATGAAGGAAACAGAACTCAACTTAAAATTCAACAAACTTAAGTGGCTCATTGGAAGGAATTCAATAGTTTCAACAGAAAATAAACTACTTATTTACAACCAAATACTGAAACCTGTTTGGACTTACGGAGTTCAGATGTGGGGATGTACAGCTAAAAATCAAATTGAAGTGATTCAACGTATACAAAACAAGAATACTCAAAAGCATAGTCATGCGCCTTATTATGTCAGAATTGACGATCTTCATAGAGACCTTAGAATGTTGAAAGTCGCTGATGTAATACAACTCTATGCAACCAAACACTCTGAGAGACGCAATGTCACATAAACCCAGAAGCTTCCGTTCTATGTGATGATGAAATCTACACAAGAAGACTAAAGAGGACCAAGCCACAAGATTTGGTGTCTAATAATGCTTAAATTTATAAAAAAAAAAATCGAAGAGTATTACTTGTTAGTCTATGACTAGGTGTAATAAAATGAAATGTATAAAGCTTTAAAAAATCATTTCAATAAAAAAAAACAACAAAAAAAAAAAAAAAAAAAATTACCGGATGAAAAAGTTTCTATATACTCATATACAACTTCATATCATTATATATACGTTATGTGTAGCAATATATTACGAAATATGCTCATATTTTAAATTTGTTTTTTAAACATTTTTTTAATATATCATCATCATCGTACGTTATATATCGTTAGCTGAATGCAAAACCATGTAACTAACCTTTTACTATTTAACAGAAGAACAAAAAATGTTATACTCGTATTTTTCTCATTTCAATACCAAATATTGATCAACCTTTGTAAGAGCAGTTCGTATTGCGTCTTAGCGCAGCGATCGCCATTTCAATTGACAATAGATATCGCTAAATCGTCTTAAAATTTAATAAGAATCAAAAATATGTACATATACTTTATGGGGTCTTACACCTATATTTCCATGCATTACAACTTAATGACAAACTGATATACGAGGGCGGATCAATAAGCCCGTGACTTTTCGAACTCCCCTCGTAGTTATATGAAATGCAAACACTGATCCCATTAAGTACCACCTGTT
>CM037851.1:311961479-312018442 GCA_021234595.1 Delia radicum | reverse complement strand
TAATAATAACACGGTGCTACAATGAAAAAAAACTTGGAAAACGACCTAGCGTGGGTTATAGGTCTTGTTGAGTACATTACAAATTGTGTCAAAAAATTTCAGAAACACCCTCAAATTCAGAAGTTATTCTAAAAAACCGTTTCAAGTGATGTTCGTCAACTTATCGACCTGTTACTCAATCAGTTTTTGTCCGATTTACATTTTTTTAACGGGTTTGGAAAGAAAACTGATTAGGCTTTAAAATGACGTGCATTTCTTATACATTTGTAAGTTATAAGTATTGTTTTTGTAAGAATATCTACAAAAAAAACCGAAAATTATAAACTTTTTTGATTTTAGTAGCTTTTCATTGCTTATTTTAATATGAAAGCTTATAAAATTTATACCAACGTATAAAGAAAATTTAGTTCTTAACAAAACATGGTTTTAATTTTTCAAATCGGATGAAAATTGTAAAAGTTATTCAACTTTTCATTAACACCTGTTTTTAGCATTTTCTCCCCCAGCGCAAACCATATGAATAAAAAAAAAAAAATTAAACAAGCGTTTTTGTAAGTCAAGTGGTTTACCAGAAGAAAAGTCTGCAATCTTAACATTTTACTTTAGAAAAAGTTTAGTAACTTTTGCAAATAGAAACCGATTTTAACAAATAATATCTCGTTTTTTTTCTATATAAAATTGTCTTTAAAATACAGTGCAAAAAAAGATAGGTTTTCATAAAAAGAATTAAAATAACTCTTGTTGAATTTGAAAAATTTGGAAAAAAAAAATAAAAAAAAGAGAAACTTTTGCTAAACACTTACCTAATGTCTTGGAATATATATTTAACGAATACATTTCATGAAAGCCTAATTCTTTGTCTTTCCAAAATTGTTTAAAATTTTGAAATCGGTCAAAAAATGTGTGAGTTAGAGGTACTAAGTGCTACGACCTACCCTAAAACAGTTTTTTTTGAAAATAACTCAAAATTTTGAGGGTGTTTCAAAATTTTTGAAAACGGTTTTTGTATGTCCTCACCTAGGCCTACAACCCCCACTAGGTCGGTTTTCAAGTTCTGACAAAAAGTTTTTTTTTTGTAGCAGTGTGTAATACACTATTTTTCCAAAAAATGGTACATTTACGGCCGTCTTCAGTAAACGTTTTCCAAACAAAAAAAAAACATTTCTTCCATTTGGGATCATTTGTACTAGTGTATTACACTTTATACATATGTACACATACATAGTTAATTATATACACTACATACATATTCATTTCATTAAATCGAATTTGCACGACAATATACTTACAGGCATGTATTATGCATGTATTATGCCAAAATACAATTTCTGTGTGATGAAAATGAAGATGAATAATGAAAGAAATTTGAACACCTTATTAACGCATTAACTGAACTTAAAAGCATTTTACTCACACTTACAAGTACGTAGAAAAAATAAGCTGGGGCGAAATTCGACAATTGGGAAAAAAATAAAATCGGTTCAGCTTTAATATTTTCGCATTGCTATTAAAGTTATGATTTTAAAACGTATTTGAATTTGGTATAATCTGTAATAAATATAATTTTTTAATGTAGATAGATATAGCACGTTCTCTATGATGTTTTAAAACCATTTTAAGTCCTGACTGGCTATAATTTTTACCTGTTTTTTTTTTATTATTTGGGAACAGTTAAACCTAAATGGATTTAAAGAAAATTCACGAGTGATCATGATTTTCGATCAATTTTCATTATTAGGTCTCAAAGATTTTAAATTTCAGTCCACTCTAATAACTGCCCAGCTACAAAAATGAATGTCGTATCAATATCAAATTGTGCCAATAAAACGGTGACCTACATAATTCCAACGGACATTATCTCAATTTCCAGTTATACTCCTGACTGAAATTGATACTATGACCGAAACACTTTTAGACCTAATTCCCAGGAAAAAAAGCCCAGAGTTAGGATCATAAACCCTATAATATTTTGTAATTCTGTAAAATGTTCACCAATTACTTGGCTTAATAAAGAATTTTTTTAAACCGTCAGAACTTTTTTTAAAAATTTAAAAAGTTTGTTTTATTTGTATTATCTAGGGCAACGGTTACCAAATGGGCAACGGTTCTGGGGGTTCGCGAAGAGTTCCGGCAAAATGTTTTTTTTTCATCTCGCGCAATTACAGTGTTTAAGCTCTCATGGTAGACTGAGTTAATACTATATTTTAAATTTTCGCAATTTTACTGTAAGCACTTTAAGCATGGTTAGCAACCGAATCGAATAATGGGTTTAGTGAAGATTCTATTATTCTTTGTTTCGGTTTCAATATCGGTAACGGTACTTTATTCCGTATCGGTATTAAGGAAACATCGATATTAATATTGATATTGATTGAATTAGTTTACAAAAATTTATTAAATTTTTTAGTGAAATGAGTATTTTTTTAATACAAACATAAACATTTTAAGGCCCCAATTTATAAATGTCCCCCAGTTGATATTTAACAAATAGTTAAATTCAAATTTTAATGGGACACTCACAAGAACTTTTCTATAAAAAATCAACAGTTATTTAAAAGTTTAAGCGATAAAGTTGTTTCAATGGAATATACAGTTAAATTACCAAAGAAATATATTTTTTAACTTTCTGTCTGTTATTCAATAAACAAAAAAACGGACTTTCGGTACACTTAGGAAATTATGTTGGTAAAGACGACTGCAATTGTAGTCGAAAACAAATGAAATTTCATTTAAAAAAAGGACGACTTACATTTCATTAAATTCAACTAACATTGTCATTTGTTTTTTAATGTTCAAAAAATGACTAACAATTGTAGTAAAAATGAACCACATCGTAGTAAAAATAAACCAAAAAATTTATTTTTTTATTTTTTTAAATAACAAAAAACAACTGTAAAGAAAATGAATGTAAAATCATAAAACAGTCATTTGATGTGAGTTGTTTTTTTTAAATGAACTACAAGGTTAGTTAAAAGTTTTATTTGTTCTACAAATGACTTACATTTACATTAAAAATAATGAAACTGTATTACAACCCAAACAACTACATATTTTTAAAGCAGAAGTTCCCTGAGTGTAGTAGTTATTTTAAAGTTAAAATTTTAATTTTCAGTTAAATTTTTCTATTTAAACAAAACGTGTTATATTATATTGAGTGTTAAAATAAACGAAAACAATCTAAAGATTTTGTCAACTAATTTTTCAAAAGTTGAAAATAAACTAAAAAATACAATTGTTGAAAACGAAAAGCAAGTAGTCCTGTTTTTAACTGATTTTCAGTTAATTTAATGTGTATATTCTTTATGGAAAATATTGTGTGTGTAGACAAAAAGAGCTGTTATTTGCGACTTTACTGAGGACAATAGCTTTTCAACATTGAGAAACATGTTCATTGGAGCATTCAACTGAAAACCTTTTGCAGATTTTTGAATCTTTTAATGCGTAGTATAATGATATGACACAAAAGATTTTTAAGCCATTGCCTGATTTCTTGGAGGGGTTTCGGGAACTGTGAGATGGATTTTCTGCTGCGTAAGATGTATGTATATATATTAGGGTGGGCCGATTTGTAAGGACAAAAACGTGTCGAGCTTTTGGCGTGAGGAAAAAAAGTTCCACTATGACATATTAAAAAAGGCGCCCAAATCTAAATTTTTTTACTTTTTCTCAACTTTTATTTTCAATGCGGTACCTTTTCTTGATGCGGTCCTGTATGTACGATTCTCCAAGTCGTATTTCTATTCGCACGCGATCATATTTTATATTGTATTGTATATTTTTTGGCAATGTATATTTGTATGTATTGGAAAGGTAATATTTAAAAAAAATTAAATCAGTCAATTTTTTTTTATTACCTTCTAAAAAAAAACTTAAAAATAAAAGTTGAGAAAAAGTCAAAAAATGTAAATTAGGGTGCCTCGAAAATGATTTTTTTGATATGTCGTAGTGGAACTTTTTTTCTCATACCAAAAGCTATCGAAAAATCGATGGCACAATATCGATTGCTAAATCGACCCACCCTAATATATATGTTTTATCGAAACTCTATTTTGTTGCGTACTACCTACTCTACATGTGTTTTTTGACTACGCAGTTAAGTTCGTTAAGGAATATATATTTAAACTACAGATAAATATTTGTGGTTAACTTATTTTACCTTACCATTTATTAAAAAAACAAACAACACACAAATACTGTTTTTCTGAACCAGTTATTATTTTCATTAAAAATCTTCTTTTTACAAAAAATTCATTATTTGAACCAAAAGATAATGATAGTAAAAAAAACTGTTGTTTTTAATAATTTGTGAGGCTCGGTCAACTTAAAAAATCTTCCTTTACAATTAGAACTGTAAACTCATGTAACAGTAATTAAATCCAAGCAAAACCTATAACTTTAAAATTTTTTAATTGGGTTTAAACTAAAAACCGCTATTATTTTTGCGCCGTTGAAGATACATGATTATCAAGGATCGATTTAGCATGCGTAGTAAACATCAACTAACACACATACACAAAATGTTATTTATATCATACAACAAATAATTTGCCTCATAGTGTCGAAAATTTTTGAAATTCCTTATTTCTCGTTTAAACATTTTCGCTATGGAAAAATACTGGAATCATCTTCATTATTTGAACTCAATACGTATGAGTGTTATTATTTCTATGTTGATATAAATAACACTCATACGCCACATATGTTGCTATCCAAGGCAGCTTAAAAAGTATATCGCAGCAGGGAACAGTGGGATATATCACAACATTTTTGGAAATAATTCGGTCATTGCTTACTTAGTGGTCCAATTGCAATGAGATTTGGAACATGCAGAAATGACGTAATATCGAGCTTAATTTTTGATTATCAACATTTCACACACCCTGATGGCTGCACTATGACCAGCCCAGCTAGGGAACTTTTTGCATATAAAATTTTGAGTGCTCGCCTTTTTTTTCTAATCCGATTTTCAAAAAATTAACACATTTGTACTCTGCTAGTAACAAAAAACATGCTATCATGTGTTACAACATGTGAGGTGTTGCAACATCAACATTTTATTTTTTCTTGTGTTTTACTTTCACAAAAATCACTACTCAAGAGTTCGAGGCTACTCAACAATATTATTTTGGTGATATACGAAAATAAAAGTTATTTTGTTTTAGTTTTTTAATATCTCTCCACAGTGACTGAAAAGTATTTTAAAGACCTTTTAAACAAATTTTAAACTAATTTTGATTCGTACATTGGCTATTTGTGATGTTAAAGTTTGGGAAATTCAGATTTTTTAATTAAGCGTTTTATCCAGTTTTATAAAATCATAGAACAAACGAAAAAAATATAAAAATTTTACGATCCATTGGAAAATTATTTTCAACTACCCCGGCTATAGCAAATAATATACAGGCATAATTTATACGCCATGATGTACAATTGCATGTGTTTGTTATTTTTTTCACACTGGGGCGTATGAAATTTCCCCTTATATTAACTGCTGGATCCCCGCATAAGCTATCCCGTAAGCACACCCTTTTAAAAATCTGAGAAAAATTATCAAAAATCTTTTGGGGCAAGTTTTTTGGGCATTTGGCATTAAATGCCACTAATTCCACTTTTCCAGTTCTTTTGTAAAAATCTAGTTTTTTCAGTTCCCTGCCATAAAAAGACATTTGCAACATTTTAGATTTTAGATTTTAGATTTTAGATTTTCGAAAAAAAAATATTATAAAATATAGATGATATCACACTCATCCCCCCCCCCCCCCCGCTGTATCATAGCCTGATGTTAGCCGAATAAACTTTTACTACTTGAAATTTTTTAAAGTGAGTTTCGTCGAAAAGGTCTTGAGTTAAATAAGTTCGACTTATATTGTAGTACTCAATGAATCGCAAGTAATTTAATATATTTTTTTAAATTTACAATGACCAAACTTTCAGATCTGTTTAGTATTAAATGTCAACATTTAAATTTTTAATAATTTCTTAAAATTTTTGATATTACCCAACAAAATTTTTTAAAACTGATTACCTTTGAACATGTTCTAGAACAGCTTCTTTTAGCACCGCTTACATGGAAACGGTTCTCGAACAGGTTCTAGGGCTACCTGTTCTAGTTTGGAGTTAAAGAACGTGTTGCACATTAGACAAACTCCATATAAAAGAATCGATTGTGGAACAGAAATTAGAACCTGCTAGTGTAGTGTATTACTATAAGTAGTTCAGCAACCTGTTATTTGGATTTTACTAGTTTACTGGGTAGCTATTTATAGCAATATTAAAAAAATGAAAAACCCGGTTATTCAAACCGGTTTTTTATTTAAGAAACCTGAAATCGGTTTTTTCAAAGAGGGTCGAATAGTGGACCACTCTATACTTTTCTTAATATTAAATAACTTTTTCCATTGAACTTTACAGTCTATTGGCCGTAATTTCAAGCAATATATACCTACTGGTGCTTAGATACCTACCGTGTACACGAACAAAATCGGGTAGGTATCTAAGCACCGGTAGGTATCTATTGCTTAAAATTACGGGCATATATCGCTCATTTGCTGCAAGAACGTCACAACTCAAAAAACATATTGTGTGAAAAAGTCGTATTGATATCTTGTAGACTCACCTTTTGAGAGCAATTATGTCGTTATTTTTTCTTTAACGTGGGAATAAATTGAAAACTTTAAACTCGTTTTCTACAAAATCAAAATTTTTGAATTATGACGTTATTACAATAAATGAGCGATATCTTGTTAAATACACTATACGCAGATATAAAATAAATCACTGAAATAAATAAATGAAATTTCTGCGGCTTAAGGATATGGTGATGATTTATTAACTGTAGTGCCATATATTCTTTAAAGATTTTTGCTCTATAAAATAACAACGTACGGAATGCAAAATGAGTGGCAATAAAAAATAAGTAGTGTCCGACCTATTAATCGGTTGGGCCATACAATCGGCCAACAACACGGTCTTACAAATTAAAAAAAATGTAATACACTTTTCAAAATGATCTAGAGCCTGGTGGAGTAAATCAGTTTTCAATGTTCAGAATTTTGAATACATCATCAAATTCAGACGTTGTCGATAAAAAACATTTTTTCAAGACTCTACAGACTTAAATACTTTTTAACTACACTGATAGAAATTTGTGCGTAGTATTAATGAATTTCTTCATTAATACAATGTATTTTTTCATAAAAAGTCCCATAAGAAATGTTTCATTTAATAATTAAATCAATATTAATGAATGTTTTTTCATCTATTCTAACATAAACGTTATAGAAGCTTCATGTGTTTAATGAATAAAATTCATAGTTCGTATGAAATATTTTCATAACTTTTTATTACAAAACAAAAATTTTATTATTTATAATACAATTTATAAAGAAGTTGAGATATTAGCCAAAAACAAATTTTCTTTAAATTAAAAAAAAATAGAAAATTTCTTCTTCTAATTTTAAACGAGCTTAAGATCATTTATTTATTAATTATAATTATTTATTTCCAATATTTCGTCTTCACATTGGGCGACTTCTTCAGGGAACAATTATTACAATTTCATTGAAAAACTTGTTTTAATAATTAAAAACTTATATACATATAACAAATTTTTTAAAAAAGGCGGGAAGTCAAAAATATTTTCTGTCAATATTCAAATAAAAAAAAAAAATTTTATATGTATATATGTTATATTACTCACGTGAACGTGAGTGTGCGTGATTAAACTTTATGCGTGATTGAGTGTGCGCGAGTTAAATTTTACAAAAAATGTGTTTTTGCTTATACACAGAAAAAAATTATCTACCTAAAATATCTAATAAAAGATTTGAATTAAATTTGTGTCTAAACAAATATTTAATTGAATCAACCACTATTTTCATTGAGTTTTAAATATATAAATACATATTATTTTAAACATAATTCTCAATTATACACATATATACACATTTATTTGGTTTTTAACTACAAAATATTGTGAGTGTATTTTCACTAAAACACTTTGTAATCGGTAATCAACCATAATTGGTGATTTTTTCTTCAAAACAACTCGAAACAGCGCAAACAACAACAGTTTACACCAAATTGTCAGTATGGGAGCGTTTTTTTTTTCTATTTTGAGTTACCGCGGAAGAATCTTTGTTGAAATATGTCTGTCTGTTTACACTGATAGAAATTTGTGCGTAGTATTAATGAATTCCTTCATTAATCCAATGAATTTTTCATAAAAAAGTCCCCAAAGAAACGGTTCATTGAGTCAATGAAAGGTGTTTCATTAACTCAATTTTAATGAATGGTTTCATTGACCCAACGAAAATATCATAAAGTATATGAAATTTTTTTCATTAATCCTAGCCTACTCGTTATGAAAGTTTCATGTGTTTAATGAATAAAATTCATAGTTTGTATGAAATATTTTCGTTGATATTTAATAATTTGCACTTTTTATGATTATTTTAGCATAGCATTAATTTGGTGGTTATTGAGAAATGATCACTCGTTGTTGATATTATTTATAAGGTCTGGTCTTTATAGGATCTATAAAATACTTTTATAAAAAAAGTTCGAAAAGTTCGAAAGAAACATCACAGGCTGTTCTGCAAAAGCGATGGCAGATTTTATTAAACTCAGTCTGATTCAGCAAATTTTCGTTACTTGCAATAGGATGACATGTAAAAAAGTTTAGCATAACGTTTTTGTGTAACATCGTCAAAACGATAACAATTTAGGTCTCGTTTTGAACAAAACTATATCGTTTTTCTTAGAGAATCTGTTCCCTGGAATTTAGTGACCAACTATTCAAATTCGTCAAAAACTGTTTGCTCTAGGCAAACTTAATAAAAAAAATTTATTTATATCAAACTTTTGGTTAATTCTGTTTTAAAAGAAATTTTTCAGTTTTTTTCATTTCAAAATGATA
The DNA here is from genome assembly GCA_021234595.1 of Delia radicum. Classification (NCBI taxonomy): domain Eukaryota; kingdom Metazoa; phylum Arthropoda; class Insecta; order Diptera; family Anthomyiidae; genus Delia; species Delia radicum. Next base: position 312,009,525 of record CM037851.1, on the reverse strand, counting down.
GTACAAAAAAAAAATATTTTTTTCTTATTACAAGTCAAAATTTTTATTGAAAAAAATTTGAAAAATTTTCATTGATTTAATGACTTTTTTTTTTATGAAATTATGAAAAAATTATAAAAATTTTAATGAAAAAATACCAATATTAATGAATTTTTCACTCAGTTAATGAAATTTTTCATTAAACTAATGAATCGATTTTAATTAAATCGTTTCATTAATACTACGAAGGAAAATTCTATCAGTGTACAAACTAATCCACTTTAACCCAAAAGATTTCTCGTACTCAAAATTGTTGTTAATGATGATTTTGGTATTATCGGCTTCGGCTTATGCCGAATACTGTGAAGTTGGCCAACTTATGCCGGTTATTGTAAAATGCCTTCTGTCGAACACTCGAAATAAGTACAACTTGAACACAATTCTCTGTTTAACACTACAGATACATACTTAAAAATTCCTTAAGCTACTTTTCTTTTAATAAAAATCCAACCACATCAAGGATTTTTAAGTAAGTACCAACTAATTGCAGTGATGCAGGCTGGCAGGCTGGCAGGTGAATGGAAAATAACATGACAGATTTTAAAACCACCAAAATGCGTGCATATATAGTGGTTGATAAAATTTGATTAAAATCGTTGGCATTGATGCTAATGGTTTGTACAATGACACAATGAACATGGGAATAACGAACATGAAATAGACTTACGGCCGCCGGGATAAATCCATGATACACATGCACCCAATGTGAACTATCTAACTGATAATAACACATTGATATTTACCACAATGCACTTTGCACTCGAAGCATTATCTTTTATCTTTAGCCCCCCCAAAAAATGGAAAGCAAAAGCATCATATGCACAATGCACAGTGGGAGTTTCTTAAATATTTTGGGAATAATTCAAATATGTTCTTACTGGATCATCAAGTTGCCCTGCCTGAAACAAACAGTCATAATCAACGTAATTTAAAGCTCAAAAAGTTTCAGAAAACGGCCGACAAGATCCATTAGAAGCTGATCAATTAGACTCTAAAGTCTATGCACACAGAAAACTGTTTCGTAGTTGGAACCGAATTTTTGTGATTTCACGTACTATCACTATTATTAAATTTTAATACTATTGTAACAACTATAATATTCTATATTCACATACATTCAACAAAATTTATTTTATTAATACAAAATTGTTATGCCTCGAACTGGGCCCGAACCTGCGATAGTCCGTTTGTCAGGCAAGTTCTTTACCACTAGAATAAACTCAATTTAAATATGTTTTTAAAAAATGTAAGGTTTTCTTTGATCTTCTGTTATTTAATTCTTCTTCGTTTAAACGAGCTTAAGATCATTTATTTATTTCCAATATTTCGTCTCCACATTAGGTAACTTCTTCAGGGAACAATTATTACAATTTGAAAAATATTAATTATTACAATTTGAATAATAAAAAATTCTTGTGCAGCGAACTGGGTTCGAACCGGCGACCTCCTGATTGTCAGGCAATTACTTTACTTTTAGCCTAAAACCAATTTGAATTTTCCAATTTCAACCTTGAATGTTTTTTGTTTCAAATTTAAAAATAAATGTCTAAAAATAGTTTTGTATGTACAACAGAAATTCGGTTGCTGATTTCAATATTTTATTAGAGTTACCAAAACTATAAAAATATTAACATATAATTTTAAAATTTATATTATTAATAAAAAATTCTTATGCCGCGAACTAAAGTCGAACCGGTGACCTTCTGCTTGTCAGGCAATTTTCTACCTTGAATATTTTTTTTCTTTCAAGTTTAAACATGAATGTCTAAAATAGATTTGTATGTACAACTGAAATTGGGTTGCTAATCTTAATATTTTATTAGAGTTACCAAAACTATTAAAAAAACTTTATATTATTTAAAAATTTTCAACCAAAAACTAATATTTTAGATAGAGCGATAGTTTTTTTGCATACGAAACTAATATTCGATTTTAACTGCAAATATTTTGTTCAAGGTATAAAATCTCCGAAAAGTGGTTGGTTGTTGGTATTAAAGGTAATGTGGAAGATAATATTTTTTCAATATTAATTAGGAAAAACCAATATTTTGAATGATGTGACTGTGTTTTAGTTAATTTCATATATTTTCAGTTTACAATATAGTCTAATTATTCTGATGATAAATGTAAAGTATTTAAAATTAATATTATTGAATAATGATTAAATTTTGTTTTTGACAATGGAATTCCAACCAATTTATTCTCTGTGTGTGGTATTCAAACATTATAAGAGCTTGTCAGTTTTATGTTTATCAATCGAACTTCAAAAATGAAAGATTTCGGTAATCTCCTTGTAAAGCAGATAAATACGCTTACTCATGTTTTTTTTCTAGGACCGATTACTAAATTTCCAGTTAAAATTTAACAAACAGATAAATGGAAAATTTATATGGGAAACACCAACAAATGTGTCAGTTAAAGTTCCAGTTAGTAGCTAAAGGGACATTGTGAATATGAAGCTAAAGTGCATAAGTTATCCGCATGTGATAATCAAAATTTATAATTTTTGCATTTAAAAATTGATATAAGAGTAAAACAAAATCCCACAACTCCAAAAATCCTGTAAGAGAATTCCAAAATTGGGATTGTTACATGTATTGCTGTCGTTTCCACATTTGAAGAGATGTTTAAAAAGGAATCCTATTTGAACTCAATTTCGGTGGCGAACTCTGGGAATTGGTTTAAAGTTGGCATTTGAGTTAAAAAATTGTCGAATTCAGGGGGGTTGGCGGGGATAATAATAACCAACGGGGGTATATCATCTTCATAAACGCAACTAAATGTAGTACTCTTTCAGAAAAATATAAACACTAAATGTTCCATTGAGGAACCTTTTAATCTGGAGGCAAAAGAGCCTTGCTACCTTTTTGACTAAAAAATTACTATAATTACGTTTTTTTTATAATTTTTAACTTTAGATGCATTTTATTTCAAGCGGGAACAAGACATTGAATTGAAATATTTTATTTTTTGTTTAATGTAATGACTTGTTGTCAATATCACCAACACTTTTGAAAGCAATCGGACTTGATTTGGAAATTTTGAGTTTTAAATGCAGATAACTTATGCACGTCAAGAGATAACCCACATGAGTAAGCGTAGTTATTGTTGGCCATTTGAAGCAGGTTACAGAAATGTTTTTTAAAATCAGGCAATAAATATATACTTTGGAGTCTAAATAATCAGCTCCGGATATATCTAGTGGGCCTTGAAATTATGCTGATTTTGGCTGTGTGAAGTTTCATGGCAATGCGATCAGCCAGTAAGAAATGGCTCAATCATTTCCAAAATATTTGTGAAACACCCCACTGTGCAATGTTTCCATGTAGAACACACTTGCCAAAAAAAAACCACCACCAAACTCCTGCCAAAAATTAACACACACACACACACAAAAAATGTGTAAAAACGTTTTAATATGCCAACCAACACATACTTACCAATTGCATTATAAAACACACAAGTCTGATTTACATGTTTACAGGAAAGCAGTCGTAGATCCTGAGGGGGAAGGGGGGGGGAGGTGGTTGGTTGGGGAGAGAAAATCGAGTTCATCTTTTTCGGAGTGTTTTTATAAGAAACAATCTTTTCCAAGGAAGAGATTTAGATCAAAGCTGATTTTCTGAGGATCGTAATTATGCATAAAACAGTGTGGGGATAACATTGGATATTGGACTACGAGTTAAACGAAATCAGCATGAGAGGTTAGGTAAAGTCGATTCAAACACCCTCCTGCAAAAACCAGGAATAATGATTCAACTTCTTTTCCTATTAAATATACCTCAAAATCTGCTTATAATAGGATAACGTATGAGATCCTTAAAATTTGTCTATAATAAAAAAAAAAACAACGAAAAAGTAAGCATATTTTCTATGCATTAAAGCTTCTGAATTTGATGTTTTTAGACATCAGATTATGAAGACATTTTGGTTTCTGCTAGCAAAGATCAGAAATCTTTTATTGGGTTTTTCCTAAAAAAAAAAATCTTTACAATTTCTATTTTTTTCAATTAAGAAAAGCTCTCAGAATAAGCACCTTCTATGAAAAAATAGTCTTCAGAACCTAAGTTTTTTGGGGAGGAAATATATATATATACGTAGTGTCCGACCGAACGGTTCGGCCAGAAAATGCATTTGGTCTGTATTCGGTATTTTAAAGCATTATGAAGAAAAGTCTGTAGTTAAGCAATGAATTCACTGTTCGAACTTTTAACTTTATAGCTAAACTTCGGCTTTTCTCTTAAATTTTATGCACACAATCGAATTAAATCGGTCCAAACAAACATGTTTGCAATACCAAAATTTGTCATCATTGCCTCTAGATATCAAAAAGCCGACAAAATATAGTTTTTTGGCCGAACTGTTCGGTCGGGCACTATATATAAGTCTAAAGGCATTAATTTAAATATTTTTCTTTAGTTAGTCTCTTTACAGGAAGATGAAGAAGAAAACATTTTTATTGAAAATTTTTACGGACACAAGGGATGCACCAGACTACCGCAGTTTCGTCCCCTCCTGGAAACTCGTCAGTGGTTAATTTATGTGTCAATTGAACAAAGTATTTTATATTGTTAATTTGCTCTATATGAAATACTTTTTATTTTTTGGTGTCGTACTTTTTTGGTTTCTTCGCACCAACAACAAACCTTTTTCTTAAAGAAATTCAGCTTCTAAGTCATGGTTCACACACGGCAATTATAATTGCCCAATTCTTCTTCAATTCTCCTTTGAACTTGCTCTTGTGTTCACACAGGAAAAGTTTGTTTCAGCAATTTTCGTATATCAACCTGCAGTATTGAAAATTGTGAATGACAAAACAAAACGGAATTGGAGTACGGGCAATTCTGTACCCCCTATCATTCTCTTTCCCTCCTTCTTCTATAAACTCAAGAATTGCGCAATTATAATTGCCGTGTGTGAACCTAGTCTAATTATTTTATTAAAAGAAAAATTTCGTGTTTTAAATTTCTAATAAACAAAGACTGCTTTGAACATAAGATTTTTTATGGGAAACAAATTTTAAAATCATAGGGAGTCTTAATTAAAAAATTCTTTATTAGTTTTATTTTGTTTAAGACAGATTTGCAGATCTTTTAATAAAAACAAGATTCTGAGTAGTTTTTTTTATCAATAAAATGTATTTGTACAAAAAACAAATAACTTTGAGTTAAAAAAATTTTGATCAAAAAATCCCCCAGCACCCCCCTCAATTTAAAAGCTGGATCTGCGCCTGCAAGCAAGAGAGTGTGTGTGTTTACAAAACTGTTGCACTTTTATGCAGTAAATGTTCAATTGCAAAGTTCAAGTAAATAAGGCAAAAATTAATATTTATGTGAGTTTGTGTGTGTTTGTGTGTGTGTGTGCATGTGTGTTTATGTTAGTGTTTAACTCATGTTTGTCTCATGGTTTTTAACAATGTCTCTATATGATGGGTTTTCGTATGTATCTGAATGACTTACAAATTGCATTAATGGCGCCTGTTTGTTTTAGTTTTTGTTTGTAACAATTTAAACATTAACCCACACTTACAAATATACAGGCACAGACTAACAGACCCGACACAAGAGACAGATGACAAAATTGTTTATAAAATTGTTTTTTTTTTTTTTAATAACTGTTATTCTGAATGCCGTGTGAGAACGGGTAAGAACGTTCCCATTAGTGATTATGAACACTGTATTGTGCATATATTTGTTTCATTGTAACACGATATTTTGAAGAGAGTTGCCATCGACAGTATTTCTGAGCAAATTTGTCAGTGCTGCCAGAGTTTAAATTAAAGTGTCCTGTCTAGTTAATCTACTACACAGGCATCCATTAGAGTGACACTTATTTTTTAATCTCAGTATTTAAAGAAATTAAAATAAAAAAAGAAAAATGAATATAGAGCCCTGGACGTATGAGGAATATTATATTTTAGTATTAATCATTCGCCCCCATATCGTACTTGAGAAGTTTTTCGCTACTTCTGAAATTTCATTACCATTAGTCGAAACTAATTGATATAAAACAAAATTTCAATAGCATCACCCGGAAAAAGGATTGGTTGGAATTCGGTCGAAATCATTAAAATGTATTTGATAGGACGTTATTTTATTTGGAACTACCAATAATCGATTAATAAAGCAAAAATACTGTACTGGAAATTAAAAAGAAGGAAATGGAACTTAAAAACAATCCATTTATCCAATTTATGGGTTTATCCAATCAACTTTTCAAATAAAATTTATTTTGTGATAATATAAGAGAATTGGTAATATCTTTAAATTTGAAAAAAAATTGCCGATAATCAAAAGTGATTACTGCAAATACGGTATTCTCAATTAAATGTGCCAATAAATTAGAGGTTCAGTAGTACCAAACGAATTGTGGATTGCATTGTTTATAGAAGCAACTAATGATTGGTATTGGTAAACGAATTTGAGACAATGTTTGTTTTCTTAACAAAATATTTAAATTCAAATTTAACACTCCACATTTATATGTGTTTGTGGAGTAGTGGCAAGAGAGCTTGCTTGTACCCCGAACTTCCGAGTTCAGATCACGGAAAAGACAAACACAAAAAGTTTTTTATTAATTAAAATAAAATATTGAAATGTTTAAATAGCAAATAATTGCAATGAATATTAAAATTGGTTGTGGTGCAATCAACCAGTAAAATAGTAAAATCCAAATAACTGGTTTTAGAACAGCTTATACTGTATTATAACAGGTTCTAATTTCGGTTCTGCAACTGGTTCCTTTTATATGGAACAGAACAGGTTGCCTTAGAATCGGTTCTAGAACCAGTTATAGAACTGGTTCTGGAATAGTGACACCTTTCATTTCGACTCCCTGGAACCTGTTGTAGAACCGGTTCCATGTAACCGGTGGTAAAAGAAATTGTTCTAGAACAGATTCAGAGGTAATCTGTTCTAAAAAATTTTGGTGGGCAGTAGGACAGATGACTATTAATCTGAAGCCTATGGTTCAATAACAGAAAAATTAAATTTTTTTTTTAATTTCAATAAATTTCTAATATTTATTTGGAATGTACTATTGGATTAGGCAACTGAATATTAGCTTTCACGACTAAAAATATAATTTAACATTACAATAGTTGTCGTAACCGCCAGAATTCGATTGGCAACAAATTCGGTGGTCACGACTGATACTGTCTTATGGTCGTAGGTTCATTAATTAGTTCTATACAGATGTCCAAAAAATTCGTCTAGAAATTTTCAAAAATAGTTTTTTTCAAATAGTGATTATTTTTCGCACACATATTTACGCGAATAAATCTGTTTCTTTTTGTGAAAGGCGTAATAGAGAAGAATGAGTGTATTTTCTAAAAATCATAACTACTCTACAAGAAATGGATGACCGAAACTAACACATGCAAGTCTTGCATCTTCCTCTAACTTACGAATTTATAAATTAGAGGGAGATGCAAAATCACACGTACACAAAGTTTCCATCACTTTTTTCATATTGCCCTTAAGAAATGATAGAAACTTTGTTCTACGCGCTGATGGATATTTCCATCAGCAGTTCCGTTCATTTGACCGGTCATATGACCGTCACTGTTCTTGCTGGGGTACATAGTAAATTTTAAATTTTCTGAATCAGACTGCGCTGCTTCTGGTATTGAACCTTCATCAGTGACCCTGTTATTTTTTTGAATAATGTAATATTTCCCTACAAGAAATGGATGACCGAAACTAACACATGCAAATCTTGCATCTGTCTCTAACTTATGAATTTATAAATTAGAGGGAGATGCAAAATCATACGTACACAAAGTTTCCATCACTTTTTTCATATTGCCCTTAAGAAAATGATAGAAACTTTGTTCTACGCATTGATGGATATTTTCATCAGCAGTGTCGGTCATTTGACCGGTCATATGACCGTCACTGTTCTTGCTGGGTTGTTATGTTTTTATTTGTGCGATTGCGTCTATATGAAATTTTTCTGTGCAATCACTGACCGTGGTATAGATAAACTGATTTCTAATGCCACATGCACTCGCACTACACGCTAGACAGAGCGCTTTAGCGCACTGATCTATCGTCACGTCGAGTTTTGTTGTGATTAAAACTAGTTTTATTCAATACACGGTATTTTTGTTCTTGCATACATAATCTCAGAAGTACAACTCCAACAACACAACAGTTCTATTTTTAGAAACTTACCTCACTCTAATGTCCACTGTTTACCCCATATGTTGTAAGTGATGCCACATCTATGATATATTTTATAAAAGCAAGTACTAAAAAATTTAATTAAATGGATTGGTTATTTTAATTAGAATTTAATCTTAAATTTAAATTGTTACATTTTAAGTTTAAATTAATTTTATTGAAGTAAAAAAAGTTATTTTTGAGTTCCAAATAATTTTTGGTTCAAATAAAAATTTTAACTAATTTTGAACAGTTTTTCTTTAATTTTTTAAAAAATCAATTACTGATGTTTCAGTTCCAAATCAACATTTTGTTAGTATTTGCTACAAATTATGTGAATTAAAGAAAAAAGGACTTTCCCGGGTAATCCCGGGATTGTGGGATTGAAAAAATGTGTGACACTCGGCAATCCCGTCTCGGGAATTCCCGTGACAAAACCCCTAATTGTAACGTATTTCCGGGTTTGAAAATCACAATATAAGTGTCATCCTAATGCACACATACATTGACATTGAGTTACAAAACCTGCACTTAAAATTGTATTTTGCATGCCTTTTGTCGTCGTTGATGACATTAAATTTAGTACTTACACTTGTTGTTATCCGTCTACATACAAGGCTTTCCATGCCAACTGCCTAGCTAAAGGATAAAGTATATCATACTAACTTACAGTATGTATTGTCTTATATGATACTAATAAAACATATACAATAAATTTTCAAAAAGTTTGGTTGAATATTAAAAACTTCCGAAATTTGTTTTTATTATATTATTTATTATAACCATGAGAATAGTTGAGTTCGAAATCGGTTGCAAATGTGAAAAACTATTTGCCTAACAATAAATTTCGTACCGATTACAAGCTTTCTTTAATTGAAACATCATTATAATCAATGATTTTTATCAAATGTATGCAATGATAATTCAATAATCGGTAAAACCAACCAATGCTGATTTAGAATTATAAGTGTGGCAATGGTCGGTAGACCCAACCGTAACAAAAAACTAAAATTAATTCTTGGAACTAAAGGGTGATTTTTTAAGAGCTTTCGGATTTGATTTAAAAAAAAACACAAATAAAATTTAGAGAAATGTATGAAATCTTATTTAGTAGATAGATCGATCTATAATTCAATGTTTAAAGATGATTTCATGTAAATGTTGACCCCGGCTACGCCTCAAATGGTTCATAAGCTGGGTCCAATTTTGGCATACTCTCTCCAACATATGGGCCGGTATATCACGAATAAATTCTTCAATATTGGCTTCCAGTGCGTCAACCGTTGCGGGCTTGTCCCCATAGACATAAGCCTTAACATAGCCCCACAAATAATAGTCTAAAGGCGTTAAATTGCACGATCTAGGCGGCCTAATTGACCGGCCCCAAACTTGAAACAAACTATTCACACCGAACTCGCCTCTCAATTGGGCCATTGTTTCGCGTGCTGTGTGGCATGTGGCACCGTCTTGTTGAAACCACATGTCACCCAAGTCCAGCTCTTCCATTTTGGGCAAAAAAAATTCGTAATCATCGCACGGTAGCGCTCGCCATTCACAGAAACGTTTCTGCCTTCGTCGTCTTTGAAAAAGTACGGTAAAATGATGCCACCGGACCATAATCCACAATAAACAGTGCATTTTTCGGGATACATTAGCAGTTCTTGCAATGCTTCTGGCTGCTCTTCACACCAAATACGGCAATTTTGCTTGTTAACGTATCCATTCAACCAGAAATGAACTTCGGCGCTGAACACTCTTTTCCGATAAAAAAGTGGATCTTCGTCCAACTTTGACAGCGCCCTTTTACCAAAAGTTATCCGTTGTGGTAGGTCAGTGTGGCTTCAATTCTTGCACCAGCTTTATTTTAAAAGGATTTACACCCAAATCCTTATGCAAAATTTTCCACGTAGTGGAGTAAAAGTGTCCTAATTGCTGCGAACGGCGCCGAATCGATAATTCACGGTCATCAACAACACTGTCGGCTACAGCTGCGATATTTTCCTCCGTCCGCACTCTACGTATGCGTGTTGATGTTTTAATGTCCAATAATGTTGATTTAGTGCGAAATTTAGTCACAAGATTCCGAATAGCCGCCTCATAAGGTCGTCCAAACTGACCATTAATTGGATTTAGTGCACGATGCACTTTCTTAACCGAGCATGAATTTTGATAATAAAATTCAATAATCTGCAAGCGTTGTTCGTTTGTAAGTCGATTCATGGTTAAATTATAGACCAAACTGAACATGTTTAACAGTAACATGTTACACGAAAACAGCTGAGATGCCAAAAAATAGTAACGCCAAAAAAAAGTTGCTAAAAAATTACCGTTTATCAGTGTTTGTAGTAAATTGTCAATAAAATTATAAAAAATTGGTTTAAAAACCAACAAAAATCAACAAGGGAAAAGTTGAACAAAATTAATAATAGCAATCGACATCTCCAAATTAGGCATTTTAAAAAATCTTTAAAATTAATTTTAAGAAAAACTCGTTTTTGCATTTTTATAAAATTTGTTCGTCAGTTTTGATTGCAGGCTAAAGTGGGTTAATGATAGGCGATGAAGTCAGAACTCCATATCCCAATAATATACAAAATGGAGTATATTAAAGGAAATAATTAAATAAAAAATAAAATTTTTCTGAATTTCGAATTTGGGAATTTTTTATAAAAATAAAGTTTTTATAATAAGCTTTTTTTTAAGTTTTAAAGTTTTTTTTAAATAAAGTTCTCCAAGAAAATCGATTTCAACCATGTACAACCATTTGCAATAGAACTGGGTGGTGTAATGAACGAAAGTCGTTATTTTAAGGGACATCCTAATATATAACCACGCCTACATCTCCCATTTTTTTGGAAAAATTTAAAAAGTTGTTTCATATTTTATTCGTATTAATAAATAATGTTAGTTTGGCATAGTCTGACTGTTGCCATGAACATCTACATATATGGGCTAATGTGAGTGTGTGTGTGGGTTATATTAACAGAAATCTCTTTGGGTGAAATGTTGTTATTGTAGATGTTGTTGAGTGCGTTGTTATTGTGGCATATGTGAACATTAAATGCAAATAAAACACAAAATAACTCAATTATTAAACACAATTAAGTATTTACGGCATATAATGCATAATGTCATTTCATACACACAAACACACATATGAACAACAATACTACAATCCATTCACAAGAACACACATGCATAGATAGATGTATATTATACATGAGTGTACATTTATACTTTAAGTGCATTAAACAAACACAATCATATTAATTTAATTTTACTTTCACCTCCCTCATCTTACACAGTTTAAACCTTTTCACTCTATATTAATTTCATATATCGCACACCTAGTTCAAAAGTGACTCAACTCAAAATTTTTAATTTTTCAGAAATCGAAAAAAAAATATTTTCATCTTTATACCAATTGAAACATAAAGAAACACATAACTGTTTTTTAGCAACAGTTAACAAACAAGTGTATTGTGCATTGTTTAAGCATGTAAACCCGAAAAATTAAAATTTTGAGTTGAGTCACTTTTGAACTGGGTGTGCGATATGTTTGTGATGGAGTTTTTGTAAGAATTCATTTTATTTTTATTTAATAATAAACATTAAACATGTGAAAAACTTATTTAAATGAAAAATGTTAAAAAAAAAACACAATGAAATTGTAAAAAAACCAATGCAGACAAAAAAAAACAATGCAATTAAATTATGGCCCATCAGGGCGTATGAGTATTATTAATTTGAACTTATCTTTAAATCTATTAAATGTTAAATTATTATGGCCATCATTAATGTTATTGTTAAACTTAATTATTGTTGAAGGCACAATATCAATATCGGCGCTAATTAAAAAATGTGTGTAATGTTTATAGACAGTGATTCTGAAACGGTTGGGAGGCAGTAAGCTAATTTTAGACTTAAATTAAAAAAATATATATTAATGGAGTTGTCAAATATTATAACCTACCCGATTAAAAAGTATGTGTACACTTATGTATCTGTAGGTAAAGACCACTGCAAATGTAGTTAAAAACAAATAAAGTTTCACTAGAAACTAGGACGACTTACATTTCAGTAAATTCAACTTACATTGCAATTATTTTTTACTGTTCAAAAAATTAGCCACAATTGCAGTAAAAATAATAAACAAACATTTGTAAGCGCTTTTAATAAAACACGTCCGTTTTGTTTCACGACAAATTTATTATTATTATTGCCTCATCATTTTACAAAGAAAGCTTAGCAACTAGGAAATATTTAATTATCTAAATGTATATAATAGGAAAAGCGTATGTTAGAAAGGAATAAATATAGTTATACAGAAAAATCTAGAAAACATACAGAAATAAAAACCGTTATCCTGCCATTTAAAATAACACGCAGAGAAATACAAGATAATAATACGTACACTGTGAATAAATCTAATTAGAATATACACTATAAACATATTGCTACAATTCGGCCGTCCTGATTATGAGATCCCCTGATCTCATACTATTTACCTGGCCCCTTACGTCCTCTAAACCACGGACGTATATTATTTACGGCCCAAACACCCCTGTAGGGTGTACGCGATTGCTGAAAACCCTCTACGTCCTCGATCACATAGCGATCGTTGCGCAAAACTTTCGATATTCTGTAAGGACCCTTGTATTTTGGAATCAATTTCCGGGATACACCAGCCGTTGAATCATAGTTTTTCACCATAACGTAATCACCATCTTTATATTTCGTCGGTGCCTTCCTCCGCTTATCAAAATATTGCTTGTTGTATTCCTGTAGTACTTTCTGCCTATCTGCAGCCCTTTGCCTAATCGTAGTATGATCCTGTCGAACATCACTCTCATCAATCAGATTTTCCCTTAACAAATCTACTACCTTTCCCTTTTGTCCTGTACCAAACAACATTACACTGGGATGTTCCCCAATCGATCTATGTACAGTGTTATTCAATGTGTATTCAACGTGTTCCAGCACCGTATCCCAAAATATTCGTCTTTCAGGATCCACCAATTTTGCCAACATGGGGCCTATCGACCTATTGACCCTTTCAACCTGCCCATTCGCTTGGGGTGAACCAGTCGCTATCAAAACATGAGAAATATTATTCTCCTTCAAAAAATCTGCAAAATCCTTTGATGTGAAACAAGTTCCTCTATCACTTATCACACACCTGGGGCGACTATAAGATCTAAAATAGTCCCTTAACGCCATAATAGCCTCTTTGGTGTTAGTAGTTTTCGTTGGGTACAACCTAACAAACTTGGTACAAGCATCAATCACCACCAGAATATGCTTCATCGCCCTACCATTATCCACCGGACCGTAGTGGTCTATGTGTATAACATCAAATGGTTTATTTGACTTTGGTATGCTATGCAAAAAACTTTCTTCCTTTCCATGTTTAGAAGAATATACAATACAATTTACACAATTTTCTATATGCCTAGCAGCTTTTGCCCTCACTTTTGGAAACCAATAACTTTTCAGAACAAGCTCTGTCGTCTTATCAATACCAACGTGTCCCATTTCGTTGTGATACTTGTATAATATATGGTCCTCCATATCCTCGGGAACGTAGAATAACAAACTACCATCAGCTGTTTTCCTATATAACACACCATTTCTCATTTCATATAAACTATGCTCGCTTTTCTGAAGTCTATTCTTTATATCCTTTAACTTATCGTCCCTGTTCTGCGAAATTATTAAGTTCTCCTCAAACGTATTTGATTCAATAACCATTATGTTAGTGCTCCTACTCAACGCATCGACATGTTGCATTTTCCGGCCCGACCGATGTTCTAGCTCATATTCATAATTTTGGAGTTCTAGGGCCCATCGTGAAATCCTTGGATTTAGTTCCTTCCTATTTAGCGTCATGGTTAAAGAATTACAATCGGTTATAATTTTAAATTTTTTACCTTGAAGATATATTCGAAAACGTTTCAATGCATAAATAATGGCAAGTGTTTCAATGACAAGTGTTTCCAAAACCAATAGAACTCGCATCACAATGAAGTTCAGTTTCATCATTAGGATCGTACAATGCTAATACCGGGGACTCAATTAATTTTTTCCTAAGCAACTCAAAAGCCTTCAACTCTACCTCTCCAAAAACAAACTTTTTGTCCTTTTTCGTAAGATCATACAGTGGTTTTGCAATTAGTGAAAAGTCCTTTACAAATCGACGAAAATATGAGCACAAACCCAAAAAACTCTGTACTGCATGCTGCTTGTCAGGTACTGGAAAATCCTTTATAGCCTGTAGTCCCTTATCATCAGCCCTAATTCCACTTCCATCAATTGTGTACCCTAAATACTTCACCGACGTTTGCAAGAATTCGCATTTATCATGTCTCAACTCCAAATTATTCTCAACTAACCGTTCGAAAACTTCCCTTAATATTCTAAAATGATCGTCAATATCAACCGTTGCAATCATTATGTCATCCAAATAAATTATAATTCTATCATCCTTCACCATATCAGCAAAAACCCTATTCACAAATCTCTGAAAAACAGACGGCGCATTTTTCAATCCAAATGGCATTCTCAAAAATTCAAATTGGCCTAAAGGTGTCACGAAGGATGTATATTTTATAGAATCAGGATGAACAAAAACATGAAAAAATCCATTTTTCAGGTCTAATTTCGTAAAAAAATGTTTACCAGAAAGTCTATCTAATAAATCGTCAATCAAAGGAATAGGATAACTGTCCTTTACAGTTGCCTTGTTCAAAACCCGGTAGTCCACACACATCCTTAAGTCGCCGGTTTTCTTCCGTACCAACACGATTGGTGATACAAACTCAGACTCACTCGGCCTTATGTATCCCTTTTCCAAATATTCGTCCAACAATTTCTGCAATTCAGTTTTCTCCGCATACGAAAGTCTTCTTGGACTACAACTAAAACATTTATCATCATTTAATCTCAATTTGATTTCACTAAACACCCTTGGTTTAGACGGACGCTCGGGTCGTACATAATATTCATTATATAACTTAACTAGTTTACACTTGTCATCATAATTAACATTAACACCTAAAATACAATCAAAATTATCATTTTCTCCCATATCAATAGACAAAATTTCCCTTCCAAAATCCCCCTCCTCCCCTATTATATCATCTTCCATATTAGACACTAATTTAAATTTAGCTTTCCTTAAAAAATTTTTACCTAGCACACAGTCATATGTTGTCGTCTCATCAGATACGACCAACATATCAAAACTAATAATTTTACCATTTACCATTACAAAACATTTAAATTTTCCATAAACATTTAATTTTGAATCATTTATTCCAAAAAAATCAGTATAAGAACATAAAAGGTTATTCAAATTCATTAATCTTATAATACTCGACTTCCTCACAAAACTGACCACACTACCTGAATCCATTAGGCATTCTAAAGAAAAATTATAATCAAAACTAGAATCTAAAGAAAACTTAAAATACCTTACATATTCATCGTCATCGACTAGCTGGACTGTTGACTTTCTTTGTGAACAAGCTGCAACACGGTGATCTAAGCTTCCGCACCCATAACATGCACCCATTTGCCGCTTCGGTTTTTTACATTCTGCTGCGAAATGTCCAAACGAATTACAGTTGAAACATCTGAGCTTATTTTCCTTTTCGTTTGCCTGGTCATTTTTATTTTGAAATTGTTGCCTTTGTTTTAGCTGAATTTTCGAAAATGCTTGCAAGAGCTGGGTTTTATTAGAATAGCACTGTAAACTAGCCTGCATTCTTAGTTGAGCATCAGGTATTCCTTCTATAATTTGATCAATTAGCTCATCATCATCAATACCAATTTTGTTGGACAACATTGTTTTTTCATTATAGTAATCTATAAATGTTTCACCATATTTCCATTTACGAGCCTCAAAATTGCGTCGCCTTACCAATTTGTTTTCCTTTGAACAAAAAATTTCTTTCATTTCGTTTAAAATTTGATCAGAATTTTCGTTAATAAAATTCGGTTTTGAGTGTAACCACATTTGAGCTTTTCCCTTCAATTTACACATTAGTAGAGCTTTTACAGTATTTTCGTTAACATTGTAGACACTGTTTATATTCTTAAATTGAGTTATCCATATTTCTGGAAACAATCCACCATAATACTCAGGAATCATCTCTTTCAAAACACCAAACGAAGCATTAAAGTTGTCGTTAACGTTCAAACACAATTTTTTCTCCTCATTTAAAACAGCCTCATTCATTTTTTTGTTCATTTTTTCATTTTTATTTGATGTCGCCTTCTTAACTATTTCGCTCTGACTTTTCTTTTCATTTTCTGCTATCATTTTAAGTAAATCAGTCTCTTTGCGTAGCAACTCTTTTTCACGTTTTATTAGCTCCAACTCTCTTTTTAATAATTCATTTAAAAATTCATTTCCACCCTTATTTTTTTCTACACACTCATTTTGTTGTTGTTGCTTGTCTGTACTATCATTTTCTTCTTGACGCTTTTCTGCACTATCATTTTCTTCTTGACGCTCGTTTGTTTGTTCGGTTTCCACGAACTCGGTATGCACACCTTCATCTTCTATGGTAATCAAGTCCTCAACTTGTTCATTTGATTCCGTACTTGGGCATTCGCCTCTTTCGTTAATTGGCAGTTCATTAAGTTTAACCAGGAGTGCGCTTTTTGTTCCCGTTGACGGCAGACCAAGATGCTGGAGCCAAAGACGCAACTGCGTAGCCGTATATTTGGTACCGCACACACTATCCATTTTAACAATGACTTTTTTTTTTTAACTTTTTCTTTAAAAACGCTTTTTCTTTTTCACAGTTTTTCTTAAAAAAATGCTTATTTTTTCACAATTGTTCTTGAATTTAATTGTTCACTTTGTATTGCAAAAGTTCATTAAAAAAAAATTATATATTTTTTTTTTCAATCCCACTTCTGAGATTGTAAGCGCTTTTAATAAAACACGTCCGTTTTGTTTCACGACAAATTTATTATTATTATTGCCTCATCATTTTACAAAGAAAGCTTAGCAACTAGGAAATATTTAATTATCTAAATGTATATAATAGGAAAAGCGTATGTTAGAAAGGTATAAATATAGTTATACAGAAAAATCTAGAAAACATACAGAAATAAAAACCGTTATCCTGCCATTTAAAATAACACGCAGAGAAATACAAGATAATAATACGTACACTGTGAATAAATCTAATTAGAATATACACTATAAACATATTGCTACACATTTATTTGTTTTATTTTTTTTAGTAAACAAAACTACTGTTTAAAATGAATGTAAAATCATAATACAGTAATTTGATGTGGTTTGTTTTTTGAAAAATTAAATTTCTTCTACAAATGACTGTTTTTTCACTTAAAAATTAATATACTGTATTACAACTCAAACAACTACAAATATTTCCAGCAGAAGTACCCTGAGTGTACAAATATGTTCCTATATGTAAAAATATGGACATATATGGTTGCGTATATGGACAAATATGTAAATATATTGGCATATATGAAAGTATATGCGATTTCATATATTCAAAAAGGACTCAGATATGGTCATATAAGGAGTTCATATTTGCAAAATGTTGAATGGACATATATGGAAGTTTAAGTTATTTTATGTTGGCAAAAGAGGGCTATATATGGGCAAATATGGA
The DNA here is from genome assembly GCA_021234595.1 of Delia radicum. Lineage (NCBI taxonomy): Eukaryota > Metazoa > Arthropoda > Insecta > Diptera > Anthomyiidae > Delia > Delia radicum. The sequence continues at coordinate 311,991,665 of CM037851.1, read as the reverse complement.
AGTGTATGGAATTTCATATGCCCATGTAAAAATGGTCATATATTATCATATATGAGGTATCATATATGTTCGGATCCGAAAATTGGGGGGTATATGGCTCATACATGACCATATAATTTAGTTCATATATTTATTTTTTTGATTATTGTTGCTTGCCTTTGAGGTCAGAATGAATTAAAAACTATTACGAGATTTGGTTTCTATTTTATTGATTAATAAAAATAAAATAATAGTTTTTTATTTAATCATATTAATGTACATACATATATATATTAGGCCGGGTCGATTTGTGGGGAGGCAAAAAAATCGCCCAAAGCTCAGTGAAAATCGTATTCTAGGGATCAAAATAAGAAACTTTGCGGAATTAACCATACCTCTAAAACGAATTCTACTACCCCGAAACTGTTGACTTTTGTCCCGTAGGGTCAAGTTTTGAAAAATCCCACTTTGACCCATGTAGAGTGCCCCAATCGAGTCCAAATGTATGACCGACCCCCACTAACTTTGAAGGGCCGATCCACCCATGCTCGTGGCACACCCCCCTGGAACTCCCCTGGGGGGTTCCCCATACAAACATTTCAAAAAATCTCCATTTTTGGCACTTTATTTTATTATTTTTTATTTATTTTATTTATTTTTAATATTTTATTTATTTTTTCTCTTTAGAAATTTATTTAGTCAGAACATATGTAAATGAAAAAAATTAATTTAACTTAGTAATAGAAAAGAAAAGATAAAAATTACTGTTTGAAGTCTTTTTTGCTTTCAAGTCTGGGCAATTTCGCACGGCTCTCTAACGTCGTCGCCATAACAGCCTCTACATTTTCCGGTATAACTCGTTTGGAAACGCTAGCTAGCAATTGAACGTGTCGTTCTGTTCCTTGTATGTGTGATGGAATTTTTGGATCATTAAACGGTGGATCATCTTGATTTAAATATTCTTTCAAAGTATCGTATGGAATGCTTCGAGTGAATGGTGGTTCAAATACGTCATTTATGTCATTCATATTGATCATTTCCGTGTAACTTGTGCAATAAAAGTTTATATCTGGTTTTTTATAAGCTCTAAGTCCCGTTGGGTCGTCAACATCGGTTCGATAGCGTAGAATTATCTTGATAGCACAGTCGCGCTTTTCTTTGCTATCATCAAACAACATTGATAACAAGATATTTTCCGAATGCGCATAATATGAATTATCTGTAATTACTTTATTGACAATTTTGCGTAAACGAGGTTCTAGAAATCTTGACCAACTAATGAATTTGAAAAATAATCTACTACCGTACACGACAGAGCTGTAATACTTAATATTGAAGTACATTGGCACATAACATGTAATTATAAATTCAACCAGTATTCTTAAATTTGCATCTGGATTTTCCGTTGTCACATATAATCGTAATAGTCTAGCGGCCTTGGTGAGCCACCGAGAATGTACAATTTTCCCTGGTTTGATGTTAGCCAGATCCACTGAAACCACGCCGCTAGAAATTGCATGGGCCATGTCGTATAAGTACTTGGAATCGGTGGAAAATTCAATTTTTTCTGGAGCAGGGGGCATATTTTTCAACTCAATTTTCTGAAAGCCGTCCACCACCTGAAAATATATAAAAATAAAGCAATTAAAAACGGTTGACAATTATAATAAATGAGTGATAGCAATAACTTACCGGAAGAGTTTCACAAGTTTCGATTTGACGGCTCAATTTTCCGGTTGCCGATCTTGGTCCAGTGCTGGTTGATTTATCCAAAGCTTCAAACAAATGCCGAAACGGAAGTTCGTTGAAGTGTAGAAGGCAAACGAACCAATGCAATGGTCTTTTTAACAGCAATTCGAATCGTCGTATAATTCCACCGTGTGGGCCAGTGTTTGTTGGCTCACCGTCAACGCATATGCCAATTAATTCATTCAGTGATATATTTTTATCGTTAAAAAAATCATTTAATTTGGTTGTTTTGTATTCAGCGGTTTCATGTTCCAGTCTTACGTAACCAATCAATTCAGAATTCGGTTCTCTCAAAATAACAAGATGAGGTTCTTTTACCATCCTAGTATGATACTTCTCATCAATTGCATCTCTCGTTAAAGTATCATCTTTTCTGCCATCGAATGAAAATGCTAACAAATTGGTATCATCTAACCGTTTGCGAAGCACTTCTTGTCTGCATTTCTCTTTTTCTCGGCGAACTTTCGATTTATCCATGATGAGAGGTTTGCCATGGGTATCTTTCATTTTAAAATCTTGGAAAAGAGCGGTTCCCATTGCTGATGCTACTCTATCAGGCACACCAAATCTGTCACATACCAAGGCAAAGTTAAAACAATCGTATCTCTGTGTGTATTGTGAACTTGTGCTTATATCCAAATCTTCTTGAACCGGTGGCGGTGCGTATGTTGAATCATCGGGATCTTGGTATGTTGGCATTGATGACATAGACGTTGCTCCTTGCTCTTCAATTTCCATCGCAAATCCATCCATTGTTAGTCTTCTCTGATTATGTTGATCGTGCATAAACTCTTTGAGGCGTTCGGGAACCAAACCGCATGCACATGGAGCTGCCTTCAAATCGCATTTACATGTTCCAATGAAAAAAATTGTTTCCAGAGATTTTACATACTCTGTAAATTCTTGGTGTTTGTTTCTATTCTTGATTTGCTCTTGATATTTGACAAGCAATCTATTCAATTTATTATATACACTTTTTTTCAGCATTATTTCCATACCAAGTTTTTTCCAAATTCCAATCAACTTATCTTGTACTTGAATAGTGAATGATTTATAGAGCAATTTTTTTTGTTCGCTCAAGTAAAAATAATATCTCAAAATATCCAGATGGGTTGGTAAATTAAGATCAGTCAAATCAGTAGACACACCAAAAACAGTAACATCATGCCTGGGTATATGACTCATTGGGTTTTCGATAGTTGTTGATGTTGTTATTGCTTCATCTTGCGGTGTAAAGGATGGTGGATTCATTGTAAACTTTTTGATTTGGAATGATTTTTTTTTTAAATATTTTTTTATCTGAAATTAGAACTTCACACTTCGAGTTCTTCACAACGACTTAATGCATTCACAAAAACTGTTGCGTTATATATGGTCTACGAGGTAATAAAAATGAAATGGTAATTTTAATTCTACCTGTAACCGATTTTGTTGTTAAAACTGCCCATTAAATACTTACATGTAAATTAAAAGTTAATCTGACCACAAAATCTGTTAAGCAAGTGCGCCTTTTATTACTTCTGGAAAATCCTTTATGATAATTTTATGCTCAATTCTACCTGTAACCGATTTTGTTGTCAAAACTGCCCATAAAATACTTACATGTAAATTAAACGTTAATCTGACCACAAATACTGTTAAGCAAGTGCGCCTTTTATTACTTCTGGAAAATCCTTTATGATAATTTTATGCTTTCTGTTAAGCAAGTGCGCCTTTTATTACTTCTGGAAAATCCTTTATGATAATTTTATGCTCAATTCTACCTGTAACCGATTTTGCTTAAGTAAGTTTACGACATGCAGCTGTGTCTTGTGGTGGCTTAAAAAACCCACACAACCTATTTTACGACCTGCAACAGAACGACACGTTCAATTGCTAGCTAGCGTTTCCAAACGAGTTATACCGGAAAATGTAGAGGCTGTTATGGCGACGACATAAGAGAGCCGTGCGAAATTGCCCAGACTTGAAAGCAAAAAAGACTTCAAACAGTAATTTTTTTTATTTCTTTTCTATTACTAAGTTAAATTATTTTTTTCATTTACATATGTTCTGACTAAATAAATTTCTAAAGAGAAAAAATAAATAAAATATTAAAAATAAATAAAATAAATAAAAAATAATAAAATAAAGTGCCAAAAATGGAGATTTTTTGAAATGTTTGTATGGGGAACCCCCCAGGGGAGTTCCAGGGGGTGTGCCACGAGCATGGGTGGATCGGCCCTTCAAAGTTAGTGGGGGTCGGTCATACATTTGGACTCGATTGGGGCACTCTACATGGGTCAAAGTGGGATTTTTCAAAACTTGACCCTACGGGACAAAAGTCAACAGTTTCGGGGTAGTAGAATTCGTTTTAGAGGTATGGTTAATTCCGCAAAGTTTCTTATTTTGATCCCTAGAATACGATTTTCACTGAGCTTTGGGCGATTATTAAATCGACCCGCCCTAATATATATATATATATTTTTGTTGTTTGTCTCTGGGGCAAACAACAAAAACCAAAACCCATTCCTTACAAAAACTAATGGCTGTTTTTTTCGGAAGTTACTGGATTGTTGAGATTGTGACATTGCGGCATTCCAATTTAATTTTCAATAAATTCTTATTAGAATAGCAAAAATAATTTCTTATGTTTTTTTTTCTGTTTGACAGCAATTTCAAATATTTTTATTTTGTTTTGACAAAAAACAACAAACAAAAACGATATTCTATAAGTTAATATATAATCACATATGAATTCACATAGTGAATATCATATATGGGCCAATATTTAGTACATATACATGATATCATACATTACCATATATGAGCGTTTTGTTTGCATGTATGAACTAAAAAATGCTTTCGTACATTCATACATGCTGATATATGAAACAATACATGCTCATACAAGGAATGATGCATGTTCATTAGGGTGGTCTTTCGTTGTATGGGCGAATAATAAAAACGAGATTTTGACTGTACCCCCCCCCCCCTATTTGTTAGGGTGTCAAAATATGCCACGCAAAAAATAAGAGTTCTAGCATAACGGGAAGATGTCCCGCATCGCCCTTGAAAATCGGGCCCCTTGGAAAAATGGGCATAATTTAAAAAAAAATTACAAATTGTTTTTCTTCAAAATTAAAAAAATATAAAATAATTTTTGTGTTGGGTTTAATCATAACTACTCAGACAAAAAATATTACTTTCCCAGAAAATCGCTAAATTACCACAACTTTGTGGCAAAAAAATTATTAAATATTTTGGGGGTACCTCAAAGTGACTTTTTTGCATTTTTGATAATTTTATTCAACAAAAATCAAAAACCTTGTGTTTGCTGTCAAGTATTTCATTAAGCACATTTCAAGTATTAAATAAGCCAAGTATTACGGATATCCGTTGGCAAATTTTTTTTTTAGGGCATTTTGATTCTCGGGGATTTCAAGGTTTTTTTTTATTTTTATACATTTTTACTTTAAAACAAGGTTTTAATAATATTTCATCAATATTATTGTATATGCTCTTTTATATGATTGTAATAACTTTATTTTAAAATACTATATTTTCTGTTGATAGTTAACCCATGATAACCTGGGGTCAAATATGACCCACGTAAGAAAAATTCAGTTTTATAAACACTTTATAAAGACAGATTATAAAGAACTTCAATTCTTAATTTAATTTATAAGGACTCTGATTCATATTTCTATTTTATAGCACATATACATATAAATTGCATTTAAACTGAAGTGCAGAAGTAGGGAATCCCTACTATTTACGGGTCAGTAAAATAAGTAGAGTTTTTTTATTACATTTGTCTTCATTACCACAATATTAACACAATTAACTCTTATTTTAAAATTTCATTAAGTTCAGAAGTGGTTTCTACCAATTTTTTAATACTGTTGTATTTGACAAAATAAATTCATACTTTGCAAACAAAATAGTGCTTTTCTGGTGCAATATAAGTTGTACCTTTGGTCATTTTTAACACGGTGGGTTTTACAAAAATAGCAGTGATTTGCCAGTATTATTTTTTTTTCTAGTACTGGCAAACCACTTTGGAAAAAGCCCTTTTTTAAAAGCCTTTTTTTATTTTTAAAAAAAGTGTACTTATATTATCAGTTTCAGCAAAATTATATTTTATTTTTAATAAAAATAACAAATTGTCCTATGTCCCAAAAATCGTTTCGATATTGTTTATAGTTATTTTTACCTAAAACCTCAAAGTTCAATGTACCATATCTAACTAAAATGAATTGTATATTTTTTGGGTTGTTTTAACGGTAGTGTTAAAAATTTTAAATAATTTCTAATTTTTTTTTTTTACATATTGTTAAAGAGGACTTATTTATTAATTCAACGATGCATAAAACGTTTATATAGTGTATTCAATTAATTCAAACTAATCAGACATCTCAGGTCAAATTGTAGTATTTAAAATTTTTTTATGTTCATGTATACGGAGCGTATACTTTATTGCATTTTATTTCTCTGAAAGGGTTGCGGTTTTTTATTTTTTTTTATTACTATTTAAAAAAATCTTATAAGATATAAATTTAGGTACAAAGTACGTTATATAATGTAACTATTGGCCCATTTTTTTGTTGTAATTTTCCATGTAAAATATATATTTATATTAATTATTTTAAATATAAAATTATATTAATTATTTTAAAGAAAATATAATGCGGTTTTTTGTTGTAAAGATATGTTTTTATTAGATTTAGCAGGTACAATAATTGTGCTAAAAAATATAAATTTATTGCTTAGGACTAAAAACTTTCTACAAAATATTCTGAAGTATCAAAAGTTAAAAGATCTTTTATATCCATAGATTCAGAATCTTCCTTTTTAATGTCTATGCTTATTTTTGGTAATCAATCACCTTGTTCTTATGGAGTAAAATAATGGATCCGATGATATTAATAAGAATTCTATCAAATCGTAATTTTGAGCTATTCTGGAGCACTTTCGTGTGTTAAAAAGCCTAAAGTGTTTGACATCTCTATTTCTGGCTTCTGGGGCTTCTTCTGTTAGTTCTCCTAAACATACTATTTTCTATTATTTTCTTATAATAATGAATAACTTATTGGCAAAAAATAAAAAAAAAGTCAAGAAGAAAATGAAGATTTTGAAACTCAAAGTCAAATATTTTTTAAATTATAAGAGCTACTATGGCACATAAAGCATGCTCTCGTAACCTAGATTACAAAAAGTCTAAAATCTGTGAAATCGGCTCACATTTTTAAAAGTTATACCCTTTAAAAACATTTATATACCCGAGATGGTCAACTTTGACACACTGTAACATACCCTGTAACTAGGGTTGGCACATGGTCTGGAATGAGCTTGATTGTCAAGATTTTTTAGGTCTTGTCAAGTGTCAAGGTAAAATATATTTTGTCCAGCTAAAACACTTGTTCACGTTTTAAAGTTTATTTTTAATTTTTAAAATTTAAAAAATGTAATATTAAAAAAATGTATCATCAATTGTTTAACTGATTCTTATATTTTTCCCCAAACCCATAATTCATTTTAATTGTTAACTTAAAAAGTACCAACACTTTTTTAAATTTTTCTATAATTTTTATGTTTTTATTGTTTTTTTTTTAATAAATTTTGTTTTATACGTATGAGTAATATTATTTTTCAAGATATTTGTTTGAAATCAAGATAATTTGAGCTTAGTCACAATCTGGCTAGGTTCTGGGATATGGCAAGCATATCTGTAACACACCCTGTGTTACAACAGGGTGACTGCAGAAACATTTTTCTTAAAGGCTAGCTCCCGATTTTAAATTTTTGTGAACACTTTTTCCCTATTTGGCCAGTAGTTTAGAAGATCCATACTTATTACCATGTTCTTTGTGTTTGGAACCACTGTGCGCATAACTTTTGCGCTCCTTGCAGAAAATGATTGACGCAAACGGATTTAAAGTCCTTAAATAGTGTAAAATCCTATTAATGTGCCATAAAGTTAAAAAAAAAAATTAACCCCAACTTTAAATACTTTTAAGTATAGCCCATATAAATATGTTAATCTATATATATAAAACTCATTTTCTGTTTGTTTGTTCTCTATACAAATTTGCAGTTCTCTCGGACCTCAACTTAGATCGTAGTATAGTTTTTATCGACCACGCCTACTTTTGACAAAAACTCTAAAATTAAAATTTGTTCACCTTTTTCAACATTTTTCGTTTTTTTCGAATACAATCTTCTAAGAAAGTTTTGTAGGATTTCTTTGAAATTACTCATATATATTCTACGTTTCCCGAGAAAGGCCTCAGTAAAAGGCCTCATTACCATATCCCACTTCAATACCGACTTTTGATCAAAAACGTCAAAATCAAACAATTCCACTATCTATATATATAAAACTCATTTTCTGTTTGTTTGTTTGTTTGTTCTCTATACAAATTTGCAGTTCTCAAAAGATTTTCCTCAAATTTGGCATGAATAATCCTCGGACCTCAACTTAGATCGCAGTATAGTTTTCATCGACCACTCCCACTTCTACGCCTACTTTTGACAAAAAATGTAATATTAAAATTTTGTTCACCTTTTTCACCTTTTTCAACTTTTTTCGTTTTTTTTTTTTTTTTTTGAATACTAACTTCTAAGAAAGTTTTAACGGATTTCTTTGAAATTACTCACATATATTTTACGTTTCCCGAGAAAGGCGCCAGTAAAAGTTTCGTTACCATAGCCCATTCAATACAGACTTTTGATCAAAAACGTAAAATAAAAAAATTCCACTATTTTAATAAAGCTAATGTTTTAATTTGAAAGTATTAAATCCAATTAAAATATTTTAGGAAAAACCATTTCGTTTTTAAGAATTTTTTTCCCTTGTATAATATACCTACTGATTTTTTCGCAATGTCTTAATGCTTTTATTTTTTTTAAATTCTATTTTTCCTTCCTTACCGTTTTTGGCAATAACAAGTAAATTAAAAAAAAAAAACAAAAAAAAGTTTCGAAACCATGCACTAAAATCAACATGAGAAATCTTTATCGATAAAGCACATTGATTTATAGTCGTGAATTGCTACTGAAAGCATCATTTTGATTCAACATCTTTAAAGATAAAATAATTTTTAATTTTAGAACCTTATTTCATAAATTTCAAATGGAATCTTTAATTTCAAGTTTAACGTTAAAATCCTAACTGATTCTGCAAACCACAACAGAATTAAGTCGTCTATTTCCTAGCTTAAAATTTTTTCTGCATTCAAAAATCACAGTAGACCCGGGAACGCCGGGCACTTCGGCTTGTTTGAAAATATAATTTAAAATTTTTTAAAACAGGTTGTCTGTCTCTAATTAAAGTTGAATTTAGTTCAATACTAAAACCGAAAAATATAAAGTAGACCACAAGGCGTATACGTATTATTGTTGTATTTTAATAAATATAACTCATACGTTAAAATTCTACGGAATTTATAATAAATTGGCGCTATTAATTCTCGTATTTATATTTTTTTTTTTGTTTACTTTTAATTTCTCATTTTTTTTTTTGTTAAACTGCCCTGGAATTTTATACTTTATTTTTGTATAAACAAAAGCAGCATCAATGAACTTTTTATCACTTTTGTTATTAATTCATACCCTTAAGTATTATTTTAAACATCCGTTTATTTTAATTACATCTTTTACAAAACAATATTTTTTTATTACTTCATACATACTTTAATTTATTGTTCTTTTATCTTATTTTCTTTTTATGTTTGTATTGGTATTTACACAAAAAAAAAAACTGACATCCACTTTAGTATACTTGGTCATCGCATACCAGACGTACCAGTGCCTTTGTTCAGTGTTTATCCAGCATCGAAACATGCAATTACTGGACTGTGTCAAACAGTGCGTCAGGAAATACATTTTCTTAAATTAAATATAAAATTAACAGTAAGTAAATGTTTATACAATAGCCGGATTCATGTAATGTCGTATATAGTGTAAACATCGTATATTTACAACATTAGCGCCAACCCTGGGAAGTTTATTGGTTTTGTATTTTTATTTGAATGTTTCAAACATTTAAAAAATTAAAAAAAAAACGATTGTTTTGGTTTCTTGTAACAAAACATTGAGGGTATTCATGAGAAGAAAGTCGACTTTCAAAAAGTCGAAAGTCGATTTATAGAACGCTAAGTTTGTATGCGAGTGATAGCGCGTAAAATAAAAATTAATTTATATATTGCTTGTGTACAAGCTGTAAGCATTTTTTTTTTTGTCAATAAATCAAAAACTGTTTAGTTTGTGTTATCTAGTTTTAAATCAATTCGATTAAATAATGACCTCGTTGTTAAAAAGAGATTTTCAGAAATGCTGTAAGTATCCGTCAAAGTGTATCAGATATATAACAACAAAGGTAAAAAAAACAAAAAAGCTATAATTTTTAATCTAATTTAACTTAAATCGTATTTTAATCTCTTTTCAGAAAAAAATTAAAAAATTTTTTACAACAAACACATCAAATCCTTGAAACAAGAGTAACGCTTTTTCGATTTATTCGATTTGAATATAGTGTCTAATTAACTTAATTAATCTTTATTAAAACTAAAATTAACTTAATTAAAAAGCGACCACCATCATCAAAAAATAAAAATCAAACGTTCTAACGATACATTTAATTATTTAAATAAGTTAGACGGAAGACATTAGAAAAATAAACAGAAATCTAAAAATAGCATATTTGTGTTTGTTAGTGTTGGTCACTTCTGAGTATAATATACGAGGGCGGATCAATAAATCCGTGACTTTTAGAACTTCCATCGTAGTTATATGAAATGCAATACTGCTCCCATCAAGTACCACCTGTTTATAGACTACTGTCAAATTTTGAGCAAGTTCCGTCATTTACTTTGCGTTTAACAGCTGTTCAAAACATACAACCTCTTGGTTTTTTATTTTTAAATGGAAAAAAAGTGAATTTCGAGTGCTCATTAAACATTATTTTTTGCGAAAAAAAAAACCGCCAATCAAACCAAGGAAAAGCTTTATAAATACTATGGGGCCTCTGCACCATTGATTTCAATGGTAAAAAAGTGGTTTACTGACTTTCGTTGTGGTCGCACAAGTACAAATGACGCTGAACGTTCTGAGGTCAATACACACGAAAATGTCGAAAAAATCCACGATTTGGTGTTAGCCGATCGAAGAGTAAAAGTGCGTGTGATTGTTGATGCCATAGGCGTTGCATATGGTAGTGTGGTTTCGATCAGTTGGGTTAAAGAAAGCAGTCTGCAAAATGAGTGCCGTGTTTGCTCTTGCAATTGAAAAGGAAAATTATTACACTGCGTAATCGTGGCCAATAAGGTGATGGCAACAGTTTTTTGGGATGCACGCGGGATAATCCTCATTGATTACCTTTAAGAAGGAAAAACAATAAGCGGCGAATATTATGCCAACTTATTAGACCGATTTAACGAGGATTAAACGGCCCATATGGCCAAGAAATGTCTATTTTATGGACCTGGAAAAATCGTATTTTTTTGGAAGGGATACAAAAATTGGAGAAACGTTGGACTACGTGTATTGAGCTAAGAGGAGATTATGTTGAAAAAGATTTTTTTTTTTGCAAAAAAAACTGTTTGATTCAAAAAGTCACGGACTTATTGATACGCCCTTGTACAATAACAGAAAAACTAATATGAAAGAAAACTGCAATTTAGCTGCATTACATTCGAGGCCATACTTGGGAGTGATCGCTAAACAGTCATGACTTGGTATTGTTACATTTGTAATGTAAGAAGAAGCTCAGGTTTGATTCTTACAGCCGCAGGTTGTTGAAAAATTTACCATATAGAGACAATCTGACCATCAGTTCAATCCTAATTAATTTAAAATTGTTTTGCAATCTTTGTTGGAAAACAAAAATAACTATCATTTGAATTTTTTTTTTTTTTTGATCCAAATGATTTTGCAATTCAAAATTCAATTATCCGAAAATGTATAAAAAAATGTTTTGCAAAATTTTTCATAATTTGGTAATAAAATATATATATATATATAACAAATATTATATATAACAAATATTGTTACAAAAATAAAAAAAATTGTCACACCGTTAGTGGGTTTCGAACCAAGGTCTGTAAAGTTACAAAATGTTTGTACCCATTAGCTCCACCAACTGAGCTACTGAAGCATTGAACATTTTTTCTTTAAATTCAAAGTTTAAAAACAAAATTTTGTTAGAACAATATAATATTTAGAAAACATGATTTTTTATACAGTTCTTCTAAGACCTCTGAAAATATTGTTATAGAAGACAAGTTTACTCGAATAGCCCCATTTTTATAAATTTTAAGAAATTAAAAAAAAAATATATTAAAATTTTTCCAATAAAGTTTTTGTTATATTTTCCAAAAAGAAAAAAAAAATTATCATATAAAAATTATAATTTTTCTGTTAATTTAGAGAAAAAATTGTCGTGATCTCAAACCGAACGAATAAAATCTCACATGTTGAAGATTCTTAAAAACTTTCTCGTTTAAACTCAATTAACTTACTTCAATAACTTGTATGTGCATTTTATACAGAGCAATCAGTAATTATGATTGCCGTATGTATTGTAACAACATTGTCTTTGTGGCTTTTGGAAAAGAACAAAGTATTTCTGAAGTTTATCGTTAACATTTAAATAGTTTGTCCTTATATTTGTATTTCAATCAAGCCTTTAAATAGAACTGAAACTGAATTATCAGCATCAACACCCCTATTTCAACAACGTTGTTCTTCCCGCTGCACTCCCAGTTCCATGCTATGTATGACCGACAAAATATCACACATGTAAAACGGAACAATCATACAATCTGTGTAAATATGTTGCTTTCCATAACAACTGTCCAGCTAAATAAAAAAGTATTTGTTCTTCTATAAGAGACTAAAGGAAAATGGAACTATTTTTTTTAATTTGTTCGAAAAATGATTATTATTTATTATTATTTAACGGAATTTGGCACATGCTAGAAATTTGCAAAAAAAAAAAAAAAATTTTAAAAAATTCAGCACTAGTTCCGAATTGTTAGAGTAATACAAAACTCAATTTATCTAAAAATCGGCCAAAATTTTTTTTTATTTTTTTTTATTTGAAAAACAGTTTTGATGTTGTTTTATTTACCCAGAAAATTTTACAGTGTAAATCATATTAGTTTTAGAGAAAAAATTCGTCAAATATAAACCTTCATACTTTTTTAAACTTTTGGGTTTAAATCAATAGCTATGCATACTAGAGCGACTCACCATAAAAAGCGCTCGATATACCCTCCCAAAAATGAACCTTGGACTTTTTTAAGATGACATTTAAAATATTCTGCTCCAGCTTTGACCTTTCGTGAGCTGGACCAATTTGAAAATGGATCTATTTTTGCATGTTTTGTTAACTTGAGAATCCAACATATACAATATGGGTATCGTAAGAAAGGTTTTTTTTAAGGCGCGTCCAATTGTATATACAATTTGTCCAAAGACGATCATCTATGTCCTTTTTCTAAGGATATTCTGAAAAAAAACGGTTTTTGAATTTTTTGTTCGGGGTTGTTTGTAATAAAAATGCCAAATTAACATATTTTAATCTTTAGTCGATTTAATTAAATACGGGTCTCAGCTTTTTTTGTAATTCGTGCTAGTTCGCGTTTTGACAAAAATGCAATGGGGTGGTAACTCTTCGATTTAAATAGGGCATTATGGGTATCAAATTTTTTCTTTTGCCAAGTACATCATCTTTGTATGTAAATAATTTAGATTTTTGCAAATTAGATGAATTTTACACGGTTCTCTGGAATATATATAAATGCAATTTTGTGGTAACTCTAATATGATAGCGGATTTAGTTTCTAGTTTCTGGATGAAAATAGGACTAAAAAAAGAAACCTTTCTTAAAAAAACCTTTCTTATGATACCCATATTGTATATGTTGGTAAGGAAACAGATTCTTAAATTAACAAAATATGCAAAAATGGACCCTTTTTCAAAATGGTCCAACTCAAGAGAGGTCAAAGCTAGAGCCGAAATATTTTAGATGTCATCATAAAAAATACCAATGTTCATTATGAGAGGGGTACACCTTGCACGAATTTCGCTTCCATACAACTTGAGTCGCTCTAATGCATACGTGGCTAGAAGCGTTCACATACAGTCATAGAAACGTTCACATACAATCATATGTTATTTAATATAACATTATATAAAAACATATAGTTTTATATAGCTTAATATGGATATATGTGATGGAGCATATGATCATATATAAAATTATCTTGGATTTGGTTTTTCGAAAATTTTTGATATGGTCTCATACATATAACCCGACTAAAAACGTTCATATACAATCATATGTTATTTAATATAACATTATATAAAAACATATAGTTTTATATAGCTTAATATGGATATTTGTGATGGCGCATATGATCATATATAAATTTATCTTGGATTTGGTTTTCGAAAATATTTGACATATTAATATCTTAATATATATCAATTGATATAACAGTGGTTGTGGCATCCCGGGTAAAAATAGTTAGATCTGATTAAGTCATATCTCACTTCGGATGGAGTCACATTACATCTGATCATTTTTATTGAGATAATGTTTTATATCGTACTCTAAATCTTACTCCATATATAACTACATAAGCCATATAATAATAGTCCAAATATATTTTGTGATCGATATGATTATATATGGTGCTATACCAAGTCTTAAACTATATTTTTTTATTTTTTTTTTTTTACGTTGAACCAACACTCAGGGGATGCTCCTACAAATGCATTGCATTGTGTTGATATCTGGAAAATAGGTTATGGGGAGGAGGAAAGAGGGAGTAGTGTTTGTGGACATTTGACTTGAACTTTTCTAAATTGTAATTTGCAGGGAAGACTTCCGCAGGGAGACAATTCCACATACGGCTAGTGCGACTGAAAAACGAATTTTCTCTGTAATGCGTTGTGCGATTTGCCGGGCTATAGACAACAAACGGATGAGATCTATTTGACAAGCGGGTAGTATGAACAGATTCCCGGTCCCTAGGGATGAGTCAGCTTATCTCAGCAGAACACTTCCCATGGCAATATCTATAGAACAAAGTCACACAACCCACATTCCGACGATGCTCCAACGAGTCAATAGAGTTCGAAACCCTACTGTCTTTGATAAGCATATATTGAAAAAATATTTTCCTTATAATTTTATATAACATTATATATAATCCCATGCATATTTCGATAAAGTTGAATATCAAATTAAGTTATCTGCAAGTTAAGACTTTACCACATATGGCTTCACATATAACCATATTAATTTCATAACGAAATCATTTGTAAGTGATTTCTTTTATATAATTTCAAATAAAAAAATGTGTACATTTTATAAGACAATACCTCCTAATTATATATTTTTGAAACACTCAATTTTTTCTTCATAACTTTTTAACATTTCGTTATGTTTCATTTAAAAAAAATGGGTCTTTAAAGTTTTTGATTTCTATAAATTTTAATTTGCTACTTAAATACTTTTAAGCATAACCTCAAGTTACAAAAAGCATACGGCTAATATTTTATAAAATCAGATATATTTATATGTAATTAGATATAACTAAATGTCCGGGATATGGGCAAATCTCGGATAAAATTGTATCAAATTATATCTAATTTGATATAATTAGATACATGTAGAGGAAACATTTTTTCGGATCAATTTGTATGTGCTTATATATGGAAACTTATTAAATGATATGGGAACTTATTAAATGTCCATGGTACATTTGGTATGTATAAATGATCATGATTTCATATATAATTGTATATATACAATGTTACGTATAATAATATATGGTATCATATTAAAATTTAATTTCACATCGAATCTAAAATGTTTAATGAAAATTTTAAATTGAAACTTAAATTTCTCTTTGGACATGTTGAACATTATAAAATAAATTGTTGCTTTCCATTAAAAATTTAGAAAGTTGCTAATGTAAGTGAGTTACACAAAATTTTAGAATTATATTTTCATTTGTAATTTTTCTATTTAAACATACTTGTAATATATTAATCTGAAATTTATTAACTTACGAACATAATTGGAATTCTGCATTAGAACTTGCAAAAACTATGGACAAAACTGTAACTTATTATTTTAGATTGAGAAATTTGTAAGCAAAATGTTTAATAAAGCAAAAATCTTAATTTCAATTAAAAATTGATTAAAAAAATATATGTATCGAGTTTTATGTAATCGTATCAATTTGTATGCGACGCTAATTGTATCTGTTTGTATGGGTTTAGATCTAACATGATGCAATTAGATACATGTCCAGTACAATTCTATACGAATTATGGCCCGATAGAATTGTATTAGAATGTATCAGTTTTGTATCTGATATGATTATATAAAAACCAGATGTTATTGTATCCGGATTTTGACCTTATATAATTGTACACAATTTAATGTAAACTAATAGATCTAAATATAATTAGATCCGAGTTTTAGTCTGGTAAAAATGCACTAAATTACGGTGCTCTGGAATATATATAAATGCAATTTTGTGGTAACTCTAATATGATAGCGGATTTAGTTTCTAGATCATGTATGGATGAAAATAGGACTAAAGAAAGAAAAACAAAATGATCCACGACTTTTTGGCGGCATATTCTTTTTTTAATTTGCAAAAAAAATATGCCGCCAAAAAGTCGTGGATCACTTTTTTTTTCTTTCTTTAGTCCTATTTCCATCCATTCATGATCTAGAAACTAAATCCGTTGTCATATTAGAGTTACCACAAAACTGCATTTATATATATTCCAGAGCACCGTGTAAAATGCATCTAATTTGCAAAAATCTAAATTATTTACATACAAAGATGATGTACTTGGCAAAAGAAAAAATTTGATACCCATATTGTCCTATTTAAAACGAAGAGTTACCACCCCATTGCATTTTTGTCAAAACGCGAACTAGCACGAATTTCTAAAAAAGCTGAGACCCGTATTTAATTAAATCGACTAAAGATTAAAATATGTTAATTTGGCATTTTTATTACAAACAACCCCGAACAAAAAATTCAAAAACCGTTTTTTTTTACAGAATATCCTTAAAAAAGGACATGGATGATCGTCCTTGGACAAATTGTATATACAGTAGGACGCGCCTTAAAAAAACCTTTCTTATGATACCCATATTGTATATGTTGGTAAGAAAACAGATTCTCAAATTAACAAAACATGCAAAAATAGACCCATTTTCAAAATGGTCCAGCTCACGAGAGGTCAAAGCTAGAGCCGAAATATTTTAAATGTCAACTTAAAAAATTCCAAGGTTCATTTTTAGGAGGGTACATCGAGCACTTTTTTTGGTGAGTCGCTCTAATAAACATATGTATTGACATATAATAGCATGCAATAAAAAATTGCATGATTATATGTAAACGCTTTTACTCGGGCTATTATTTAAAAATTTAAAAGAAATCTTTAAATAATTTATAACTTCTTTAATTAAAAATGAAAATTTCAATATTAATTACAAATTTTCTGCGTTTCAAGAAGAACACTTTATAATTTATTTGAAATTTTCTTGATTTCAGCGGAAATGATAAAAAAATATAACAAGCTCATTAGTAGCTTGAAAACTCTAATACATTTTATGTTTAATACACTCATAATAATCCATGTATAAAAATTATTGTCAAAACTACGAAAACTTTCGTAAATTTTACGCATGGATTATTATCAGTGTATAGTTTTACCATATTTCCGAGTTGTATTCGAGTTATATGAGAAGATCTTATATTAATGTTTTGAACATTTGCTCCAAAACTGACACGAGTTACACTATTAAACTCTCTGAGCCGATAAAGAAATAAAAAAAATAAAAAAAAATAAATTTGGCCGATTTTTAAATAATTTTACTTTTGTATTACTCTAAAATTCGGAAATAGTTTTGATTTTTTTTTTAAATTTTTAGTTTTTTTTAAATTCTCTATAAAAAATATATTTTTATATTTCAATTTCTAGGATTTGCCGAATTCTGTTAAATAATAGTAAATAAAAAACTAAAAATAATCGCAATATTTATCAATATTTAACCACGCCTACTTTGCCCATTTTTTAAAAAAAATTAAAAAGCTGTTCCATTTTGCTTTAGTCTCTTATAGAAGAACAAATACTGTAAGTTTGACGTTGATGCGATACAATTTTTCCTGCAGCGGGGCAGTTGGCTTGGAAAGTAACATATGTATAATTAGGTTATAACTTTTTGCATATTTTACAAATATTAAAATTACATGGCATAGCCGTGTTGGCTATAAAAAACTATTAAGAACCATGATATTACTTTTTCGCTGTCGTTAAAAAAGATCCCACACCAAACGCTATGAAGTTTTGATTAAATAATTTTAAAAAATGCATTTTTACTTAAATTATGTTATTTACTTATACAGTAAAACCCGGTTAAGACGAACTCCGAGGGACCAAAAAAATTAGTTCGTCTTAAGCGAGGTTCGTATTAAGCGGGTTTTTTAACGATAAAAAATATGTATTTATTAAAACAAAAACAAGATTATTCAGATTTTTACATAAATGAAAGATAAAATTAGCATTTTATGAATTCACAATTAAAAAAATATTTATTAAGCTATTGTGTAAATTTTGTATATTAGGTACTTCCTCCTCTATTTCGACTTCTTCATCACTTGACAAATTTTCAACATCGGCAGGATTAACAATTTCCAATATTTCTTAATCTGATAATGTATGTGACGTCAAAACATTAGCATCTATATTTAGAAAGTCATCCACGGATATGAAATTCATATTAGGTCTATCCCATTAAACGGATAAGAGTGTACTAAACATGGTAATTTGTATGAAAACGAGTTTTTTGGGACTGCTTAACACAGTTCGTAATAACCGAGGGTTCGTATTAACCGAGTTCGTATTAAAAGATGTATTTTATATGAAAATTGTTGCCAAAACGTCGAGGATTCGTCTTAACCGAGTTCGTCTTAAGCAACTTTTACTGTACTATCATCAATAAAAAATATTTTTCCCGCCATTACATTACAATACATACATACACATTGTATTACTACTATTAAAAATAATAATAAATAAAAAAGGCTTTTAGAAATTGATTTCGGTGCGGAATTGTTCCGAATTGACTTAAAAAACGAAATTTATTATCAGTACAAGATTGTCCGTAAGGTGGTGCCATGTAATTTTTTTTTTCGAATAAAAAAAAATGATATCCCTAATGTATATTGTATATGTATGTCCTTTTTTATGTTGTTGACATATCCACCAACATTCACCAATCAACAACATAAAAAGGATGATAAAAAAATTAAATAAAAATTTAAAAAATAAAACCTAAATGTTTTAATCCACGAATGAAATACATTCAACCAAGTATAAGTGAAACTTTAAATAAATTTAAAATTCACACACACACCATTAAAAACTTTGATGATTTTTAGAGTGTGCAAACTATCGATTACACTATAAAACAGGTATCGAACAGTTATTTTTTTAATTTTTTAAACAAAAAAAGCATATAGGAGCAAATTTTGGAGAACAGATTCAAGTATACCATATTGATCCTTGTGGAGAAGTCTTTCAGAAAATGCTCTGCTTTTTAAAAAGTTTAATTTTTATTTTTTTCGAGCAAACATAAAAGATATTTTTTGGCTTTTAATTTTTTAGAGCAAAAAGAAAAGTTAAATATTTTTTAAATGTATTAATAAATTTTTTTTATTTTTAAAAGCTCATAAAAACCCCATAAAAGTGTGTGGAATCCCGATAAAAATAACCTTCATGGGAATTTTTAATTGCCACAAATTTAAAAACAAAAAGTTAAAAATGTTGCTTATAAAAATCAAAAATAACTTTTATTTTTAAATTTATTTTCATCGGGATAAACATTAATTGCATTTATAGTAATTAAATGTGCTAAAGTCCCAAAACTTATTTAACAAATTGTGAAAAGCAATCTGATGTAGGCGTGTCCCTATCCGGATTTCATTCCTGCCTAAGGAAATCTTCAGGGGACTTGTTATTAGACTTTCTAGAGATATTTGTTATGTTAAATCACAAACTCAATGAGAATTTCTTGTCCTCGTCTAGGAGCGAGATTCAAAATTTAAAATATCAAAGAAAAAACAAAAACAACAACAAGAAATTGTCACAATTAGCTTTGTCATCTTCCAAATACTACTCTGTTTTTTTGACAGACCTAGCAATGTAGTGACGTTTATTCAAGTAAATCAACAATAGAAAATCATATGTTTTCTATTAGTGTCAGTTACATTTAAATTTGCACAAGCACCTGCATATTTGTTATTTAAATTTATTTTCATCGGGATAAACATTAATTGCATTTATAGTAATTAAATGTGCTAAAGTCCCAAAACTTATTTAACAAATTGTGAAAAGCAATCTGATGTAGGCGTGTCCCTATCCGGATTTCATTCCTGCCTAAGGAAATCTTCAGGGGACTTGTTATTAGACTTTCTAGAGATATTTGTAATGTTAAATCACAAACTCAATGAGAATTTCTTGTCCTCGTCTAGGAGCGAGATTCAAAATTTAAAATATCAAAGAAAAAACAAAAACAACAACAAGAAATTGTCACAATTAGCTTTGTCATCTTCCAAATACTACTCTGTTTTTTTGACAGACCTAGCAATGTAGTGACGTTTATTCAAGTAAATCAACAATAGAAAATCATATGTTTTCTATTAGTGTCAGTTACATTTAAATTTGCACAAGCACCTGCATATTTGTTATTTAAATTTATTTTCATCGGGATAAACATTAATTGCATTTATAGTAATTAAATGTGCTAAAGTCCCAAAACTTATTTAACAAATTGTGAAAAGCAATCTGATGTAGGCGTGTCCCTATCCGGATTTCATTCCTGCCTAAGGAATCTTCAGGGGACTGTTATTAGACTTTCTAGAGATATTTGTTATGTTAAATCACAAACTCAATGAGAATTTCTTGTCCTCGTCTAGGAGCGAGATTCAAAATTTAAAATATCAAAGAAAAAACAAAAACAACAACAAGAAATTGTCACAATTAGCTTTGTCATCTTCCAAATACTACTCTGCTTTTTTGACAGACCTAGCAATGTAGTGACGTTTATTTACTTAAAAAAAATAAAAGTCAAAAAAATAATTTTTATTTTTGCTTAAAAAAATAAAAGTCAAAAAAACTTTTAGTTCTGCTCGACAAATAAAAGTCACAAACTAATTTTTTGCATTTGACTTTTAAAATAAAAGGAATAATAATTACGGACCCTGCTATAAAACACCAAAAAATATATCCGTTTGCAATACATCATTTTTCCCATAATCTTGGCACGCTGATCAAAAATGTTAAAATCGTACAGTTAGCTTACGAGATATTTCCACTTTTAAATGTTTGTTGGACACCTTGTTTTTTTGGCAGTTTTGTGTTAATTACCTCGAAATTTAAGAATAAATGTTCCAAAATGTTTATAGTTTTGATATCAACGGATGTCCAGCATCCATTTGAGTATAATAATGTGCTTTAATGCTTAATGATGTTCTCAGGATTCTGCTTCCCAGGCAGAAAAATACAATGGACACAGTGTTGGCAAAGCGTCGGCGACGGTCGGTTATGGGTTGGCAGAACGTGGGATTAGCCATCTTGACAGCATTGTCAATCTGGTAACAGACCAGATTGATAACAGTGGCCAACCGTTGGTTTAAACAAACTTGCCACCGTTGGCATAACGTTATTAATTTAGAAAATTGGTGCTTTGATATTAGCATAAATTTAATTAAGTTTGAGAAATATGTCTAATAAAACAAATTAAAAAAGCAGTAATACAGTTCAATCTTAGTCTTATAAAGGGTCCGCCATCTAACTTTTTTTTCAACTAGTGCTTATTTCGTGAATGGTAACACTTAGCTCATGTCTGATTTGACAGATAATTAGTTTTATCCTTCCGCTGAACGAATATGGTTGTGTATACGCTTGAACAACGCTGGGAAATATTGCGACATTACTTTGAAAATCATGGTAATGTTGCAGAATGTGTGCCGATACACCCAAAACGAGTCACTGTTTGGTGCGGATTTTGGTCCAGAGGCATAATTGGGCCATTTTTCTACGAAAATGAGCAAGGAGTGGCCGTTACAGTCAATGGCGATCGTTATCGGGCCATGTTGAACGAATTTTTGTTCACAAAAATTGAAGAGGAGGAAATATAGCTGCACACAATCGATAATGTGCTTAAAAATTGGACCGATCGTGTAGGCTACTGCATGGCCAGCCGAGACAGCCATTTGAATGAAATTATTTTCCATTATTAACCGGAAGGATTGTACTTTCAAATAAAAAAAGAAATTTGAGAAAATATTCAGTAGTTTTTTTTTATAGCATTTTCAAAAAAAATGTTGTTTGGCGGACCCTTTATATTATATTTAAATGTGTGATATATAATAAAATAAGAATGATTCTAATTGGTTGTAATATTTTAAAAAACAATATGGGCAAAGAATTTTACGGGTGGTACTGGCAAAATACATGCTTTGCAAGCAAAATAGTGTTTTCCTAGTACAATATTAAATGTACCTTTGGTAATTTTTAATATGGTGGGTTTTACAAAAATAGCAGGGTTTGCCAGTACTATTTGTTTGGCACGGTTGGTAATTTCTACCTGGGTTTTTGTTTAGACCCGCTAGTTTTTAAAGCAGCAAATGGATTTCATCCGTTGTAAATAACACGCAAACTAGATGCTTTAACAATAAACATTTTGTATTAAATTATAAAACCAGCTCAAATTTCTTGAAATATTTGAATAACTAATTGAAATTTTGAAAATTATATGCACAAAATATACAAAAAAAGCCATGCAGTGAAGGGTTAAAGTTGCAAATTTTTGGAATGGTCTAATATTAGCATTCTTTAAACCTAAGTTGAACAAAAGTAGTGAAAAACATAAATATTTGGTACAAAATTTAAGAATTTAATTTGCTGACTAGAGTCATGCATTAACCCTTTACTAGAGACTATTCTAGCAATTCGCCCAATTGAGGTACAGGTGAAGTACGAGGCCACATTGATTATGATGCGGCTGAGGGCTACCGAGGAATGGGACAGTAATGGCCATATTACCGGGCACTGTACTATTTTGGACCAGTTGCCAGGGGTATTGCGTCCCAGAATGGGACTGCGACAGGATTTCAGAGAGGTCGGTCACGACGCTCTGTGACACGTTAATCCCCGACAGGGAACCATGGTTAAATGGGACCTTCTTGGGGAACCACCCGGGGATCCACTTTTACACGGATGGATCGAAACTTGATGGGAAAACGGGTCTGGGCTTCTGTGACTCTGACTTCAATGTACGCAAATGCTTCCGTGTTCCTGACCATTATACCGTACTGCAGGCGGAGGTCAACGCGATTACGGAATGGATTAAGCAGGTGAATATCACTGGGTTCACCGGAGCTATTGTGATTTTCACAGATAGCCAAGCGGCTATCCGGGCTCTACCTACGGACTTTGTGGGATCAATGACGATAATCAGGTGTAAAGGAGAAATTAACGATTTCTCTGCACGGGGACGCATTGAGATGATTTGGATGCCGGGACACTGTGGTATAGCGGGGAACAAAATGGCTTATGAATTGGCTAGGGGAGGATCTTCCCTGGAGTTAGTCACTTTGGGGAACGCAAGACCTTTTCGAGCTCTCAAGGCGGAGCTGGAGGATTGGGCTGACACCATGCATAGGACCATCTGGGGGAATGCGGGTTTTGGCAGGACCACGGGGATTCTCTGGGCAACCCGGACAGGGACAGGTAGAAGGAAAATTCTGAATGTTAGTAGGAAGGAACTGAGTCTTTTGATGGAAATCCTCACGGGACACTCGACACTGAGAACCGTCTCCACCGTATTGGTAGAGCGGACTCGGGAGTGTGTAAGGCCTGTGGGGAGGACGAGGAGACCTTGGAACACTATCTCTGTGAAGGCCCGGCATTTGCAGGGATCCGGGTCGAAATGCTATCCAGTGACCCAATATCTACATTAGGGGATCTTAGGGGCATAGGATGGAAGAAGTTGAGGAATTTCGTCAGTGCGACGGAGTTCCTGGGGTAGGAAAAAGACATGGGACCGATTTTTAGAGCGCACAACAAGCCGACATTCTGGATATTAAGTGTAAGTCCTTAGGGACTTGAGTCGGATTAGGGAAGCATTTCCCTTTTCCGAATCGTCTTTTCGACCTGACCTAACCTAACCTATACCTAACCTAACCTAACCTAACCTAACCTAACCTAACCTAACCTAACCTAACCTAACCTAACCTAACCTAACCTAACCTAACCTAACCGAACCTAACCTAACCTAACCTAACCTAACCTAACCTAACCTAACCTAACCTAACCTAACCTAACCTAACCTAACCTAACCTAACCTAACCTAACCTAACCTAACCTAACCTAAGTTAGGGTAACATATGTATAATTAGGGTTATAACTTTTTGCATATTTTACAAATATTAAAAATTACATGGCATAGCCGTGTTGGCTATAAAAAACTATTAAGAACCATGATATTACTTTTTCGCTGTCGTTAAAAAAGATCCCACACCAAACGCTATGAAGTTTTGATTAAATAATTTTAAAAAATGCATTTTACTTAAAATTATGTTATTTACTTATACAGTAAAACCCGGTTAAGACGAACTCCGAGGGACCAAAAAAATTAGTTCGTCTTAAGCGAGGTTCGTATTAAGCGGGTTTTTTTAACGATAAAAAATATGTATTTATTAAAACAAAAACAAGATTATTCAGATTTTTACATAAATGAAAGATAAAATTAGCATTTTATGAATTCACAATTAAAAAAAATATTTATTAAGCTATTGTGTAAATTTGTATATTAGGTACTTCCTCCTCTATTTCGACTTCTTCATCACTTGACAAATTTTCAACATCGGCAGGATTAACAATTTCCAATATTTCTTAATCTGATAATGTATGTGACGTCAAAACATTAGCATCTATATTTAGAAAGTCATCCACGGATATGAAATTCATATTAGGTCTATCCCATTAAACGGATAAAGAGTGTACTAAACATGGTAATTTGTATGAAAACGAGTTTTGGGACTGCTTAACACAGTTCGTAATAACCGAGGGTTCGTATTAACCGAGTTCGTATTAAAAGATGTATTTTATATGAAAATTGTTGCCAAAACGTCGAGGATTCGTCTTAACCGAGTTCGTCTTAAGCAACTTTTACTGTACTATCATCAATAAAAAATATTTTCCCGCCATTACATTACAATACATACATACACATTGTATTACTACTATTAAAAATAAATAATAAATAAAAAAGGCTTTTAGAAATTGATTTCGGTGCGGAATTGTTCCGAATTGACTTAAAAACGAAATTTATTATCAGTACAAGATTGTCCGTAAGGTGGTGCCATGTAATTTTTTTTTTTCGAATAAAAAAAATGATATCCCTAATGTATATTGTATATGTATGTCCTTTTTTATGTTGTTGACATATCCACCAACATTCACCAATCAACAACATAAAAAGGATGATAAAAAAATTAAATAAAAATTTAAAAAATAAAACCTAAATGTTTTAATCCACGAATGAAATACATTCAACCAAGTATAAGTGAAACTTTAAATAAATTTAAAATTCACACACACACCATTAAAAACTTTTGATGATTTTTAGAGTGTGCAAACTATCGATTACACTATAAAACAGGTATCGAACAGTTATTTTTTTAATTTTTTTAAACAAAAAAAGCATATAGGAGCAAATTTTGGAGAACAGATTCAAGTATACCATATTGATCCTTGTGGAGAAGTCTTTCAGAAAATGCTCTGCTTTTTAAAAAGTTTAATTTTTATTTTTTCGAGCAAACATAAAAGATATTTTTTGGCTTTAATTTTTTAGAGCAAAAAGAAAAGTTAAATATTTTTTAAATGTATTAATAAATTTTTTTTATTTTTAAAAGCTCATAAAAACCCCATAAAAGTGTGTGGAATCCCGATAAAAATAACCTTCATGGGAATTTTTTTAATTGCCACAAATTTAAAAACAAAAAGTTAAAAATGTTGCTTATAAAAATCAAAAAATAACTTTTATTTTTAAATTTATTTTCATCGGGATAAACATTAATTGCATTTATAGTAATTAAATGTGCTAAAGTCCCAAAACTTATTTAACAAATTGTGAAAAGCAATCTGATGTAGGCGTGTCCCTATCCGGATTTCATTCCTGCCTAAGGAAATCTTCAGGGGACTTGTTATTAGACTTTCTAGAGATATTTGTTATGTTAAATCACAAACTCAATGAGAATTTCTTGTCCTCGTCTAGGAGCGAGATTCAAAATTTAAAATATCAAAGAAAAAACAAAAACAACAACAAGAAATTGTCACAATTAGCTTTGTCATCTTCCAAATACTACTCTGTTTTTTTGACAGACCTAGCAATGTAGTGACGTTTATTCAAGTAAATCAACAATAGAAAATCATATGTTTTCTATTAGTGTCAGTTACATTTAAATTTGCACAAGCACCTGCATATTTGTTATTTAAATTTATTTTCATCGGGATAAACATTAATTGCATTTATAGTAATTAAATGTGCTAAAGTCCCAAAACTTATTTAACAAATTGTGAAAAGCAATCTGATGTAGGCGTGTCCCTATCCGGATTTCATTCCTGCCTAAGGAAATCTTCAGGGGACTTGTTATTAGACTTTCTAGAGATATTTGTAATGTTAAATCACAAACTCAATGAGAATTTCTTGTCCTCGTCTAGGAGCGAGATTCAAAATTTAAAATATCAAAGAAAAAACAAAAACAACAACAAGAAATTGTCACAATTAGCTTTGTCATCTTCCAAATACTACTCTGTTTTTTTTGACAGACCTAGCAATGTAGTGACGTTTATTCAAGTAAATCAACAATAGAAAATCATATGTTTTCTATTAGTGTCAGTTACATTTAAATTTGCACAAGCACCTGCATATTTGTTATTTAAATTTATTTTCATCGGGATAAACATTAATTGCATTTATAGTAATTAAATGTGCTAAAGTCCCAAAACTTATTAACAAATTGTGAAAAGCAATCTGATGTAGGGCGTGTCCCTATCCGGATTTCATTCCTGCCTAAGGAAATCTTCAGGGGACTTGTTATTAGACTTTCTAGAGATATTTGTTATGTTAAATCACAAACTCAATGAGAATTTCTTGTCCTCGTCTAGGAGCGAGATTCAAAATTTAAAATATCAAAGAAAAAACAAAAACAACAACAAGAAATTGTCACAATTAGCTTTGTCATCTTCCAAATACTACTCTGCTTTTTTGACAGACCTAGCAATGTAGTGACGTTTATTTACTTAAAAAAAATAAAGTCAAAAAATAATTTTTATTTTTGCTTAAAAAAATAAAAGTCAAAAAAACTTTTAGTTCTGCTCGACAAAATAAAAGTCACAAACTAATTTTTGCATTTGACTTTTAAAATAAAAGGAATAATAATACGGACCCTGCTATAAAACACCAAAAAATATATCCGTTTGCAATACATCATTTTCCCATAATCTTGGCACGCTGATCAAAAAGTGTTAAAATCGTACAGTTAGCTTACGAGATATTTCCACTTTTAAATGTTTGTTGGACACCTTGTTTTTTGGCAGTTTTTGTGTTAATTACCTCGAAATTTAAGAATAAATGTTCCAAAATGTTTATAGTTTTGATATCAACGGATGTCCAGCATCCATTTGAGTATAATAATGTGCTTTAATGCTTAATGATGTTCTCAGGATTCTGCTTCCCAGCAGAAAAATACAATGGACACAGTGTTGGCAAAGCGTCGGCGACGGTCGGTTATGGGTTGGCAGAACGTGGGATTAGCCATCTTGACAGCATTGTCAATCTGGTAACAGACCAGATTGATAACAGTGGCCAACCGTTGGTTTAAACAAACTTGCCACCGTTGGCATAACGTTATTAATTTAGAAAATTGGTGCTTTGATATTAGCATAAATTTAATTAAGTTTGAGAAATATGTCTAATAAAACAAATTAAAAAAGCAGTAATACAGTTCAATCTTAGTTTTATAAAGGGTCCGCCATCTAACTTTTTTTTCAACTAGTGCTTATTTCGTGAATGGTAACACTTAGCTCATGTCTGATTTGACAGATAATTAGTTTTATCCTTCCGCTGAACGAATATGGTTGTGTATACGCTTGAACAACGCTGGGAAATATTGCGACATTACTTTGAAAATCCTGGTAATGTTGCAGAATGTGTGCCGATACACCCAAAACGAGTCACTGTTTGGTGCGGATTTTGGTCCAGAGGCATAATTGGGCCATTTTTTCTACGAAAATGAGCAAGGAGTGGCCGTTACAGTCAATGGCGATCGTTATCGGGCCATGTTGAACGAATTTTTGTTCACAAAAATTGAAGAGGAGGAAATATAGCTGCACACAATCGATAATGTGCTTAAAAATTGGACCCGATCGTGTAGGCTACTGCATGGCCAGCCGAGACAGCCATTTTGAATGAAATTATTTTCCATTATTAACCGGAAGGATTGTACTTTCAAATAAAAAAGAAATTTGAGAAAATATTCAGTAGTTTTTTTTATAGCATTTTCAAAAAAAATGTTGTTTGGCGGACCCTTTATATTATATTTAAATGTGTGATATATAATAAAATAAGAATGATTCTAATTGGTTGTAATATTTTTAAAAAACAATATGGGCAAAGAATTTTACGGGTGGTACTGGCAAAATACATGCTTTGCAAGCAAAATAGTGTTTCCTAGTACAATATTAAATGTACCTTTGGTAATTTTTAATATGGTGGGTTTTACAAAAATAGCAGGGTTTGCCAGTACTATTTGTTTGGCACGGTTGGTAATTTCTACCTGGGTTTTTGTTTAGACCCGCTAGTTTTTTAAAGCAGCAAATGGATTTCATCCGTTGTAAATAACACGCAAACTAGATGCTTTAACAATAAACATTTTGTATTAAAATTATAAAACCAGCTCAAATTTCTTGAAATATTTGAATAACTAATTGAAATTTGAAAATTATATGCACAAAATATACAAAAAAAGCCATGCAGTGAAGGGTTAAAGTTGCAAATTTTTGGAATGGTCTAATATTAGCATTCTTTAAACCTAAGTTGAACAAAAGTAGTGAAAAAACATAAATATTTGGTACAAAATTTAAGAATTTAATTTGCTGACTAGAGTCATGCATTAACCCTTTACTAGAGACTATTCTAGCAATTCGCCCAATTGAGGTACAGGTGAAGTACGAGGCCACATTGATTATGATGCGGCTGAGGGCTACCGAGGAATGGGACAGGTAATGGCCAATATTACCGGGCACTGTACTATTTTGGACCAGTTGCCAGGG
Source organism: Delia radicum (assembly GCA_021234595.1). Taxonomy (NCBI): domain Eukaryota; kingdom Metazoa; phylum Arthropoda; class Insecta; order Diptera; family Anthomyiidae; genus Delia; species Delia radicum. The sequence goes on along the minus strand of CM037851.1, from coordinate 311,962,517 downwards.
TATTGCGTCCCAGAATGGGACTGCGACAGGATTTCAGAGAGGTCGGTCACGACGCTCTGTGACACGTTAATCCCCGACAGGGAACCATTGGTTAAATGGGACCTTCTTGGGGAACCACCCGGGATCCACTTTTACACGGATGGATCGAAACTTGATGGGAATACGGGTCTGGGCTTCTGTGACTCTGACTTCAATGTACGCAAATGCTTCCGTGTTCCTGACCATTATACCGTACTGCAGGCGGAGGTCAACGCGATTACGGAATGGATTATGCAGGTGAATATCACTGGGTTCACCGGAGCTATTGTGATTTTCACAGATAGCCAAGCGGCTATCCGGGCTCTACCTACGGACTTTGTGGGATCAATGACGATAATCAGGTGTAAAGGAGAAATTAACGATTTCTCTGCACGGGGACGCATTGAGATGATTTGGATGCCGCGGGACACTGTGGTATAGCGGGGAACAAATGGGCTTATGAATTGGCTAGGGGAGGATCTTCCCTGGAGTTAGTCACTTTGGGGAACGCAAGACCTTTTCGAGCTCTCACAGCGGAGCTGGAGGATTGGTGCTGACACCATGCATAGGACCATCTGGGGGAATGCGGTTTTGGGCAGGACCACGGGGATTCTCTGGGGCACCACGGACAGGGACAGGTAGAAGGAAAATTCTGAATGTTAGTAGGAAGGAAACTGAGTCTTTTGATGGAAATCCTCACGGGGACACTCGACACTGAGAACCGTCTCCACCGTATTGGTAGAGCGGACTCGGGAGTGTGTAAGGCCTGTGGGGAGGACGAGGAGACCTTGGAACACTATCTCTGTGAAGGCCCGGCATTTTGCAGGGATCCGGGTCGAAATGCTATCCAGTGACACAATATCTACATTAGGGGATCTTAGGTGGCATAGGATGGAAGAAGGTTGAGGAATGTCGTCAGTGCGACGGAGTTCCTGGGGTAGGAAAAAGACATGGGACCGATTTTTAGAGCGCACAACAAGCCGACATTCTGGATTAAGTGTAAGTCCTTAGGGACTTGAG
>CM037851.1:311922556-311961379 GCA_021234595.1 Delia radicum | reverse complement strand
CCCTAATTGTAACGTATTTCCGGGTTTGAAAATCACAATATAAGTGTCATCCTAATGCACACATACATTGGACATTGAGTACAAAACCCTGCACTTAAAATTGTATTTTGCATGCCTTTTGTCGTCGTTGATGACATAAATTTAGTACTTACACTTGTTGTTATCCGTCTACATACAAGGCTTTCCATGCCAACTGCCTAGCTAAAGGATAAAGTATATCATTCATACACTTACAGTATGTATTGTCTTATCTGATACTAATAAAACATATACAAAAAATTTTCAAAAAGTTTGGTTGAATATTAAAAACTTCCGAAATTTTTTTTTATATGTTATTTATTATAACCATGTTAATAGTTTTTTTTAATATTTTCGATTTCATGGTTCTCAATTAAAATTCGAATATTTGTTTTATAATTACACAAACAGAATAGTTGAGTTCGAAATCGGTTGCAAATGTGAAAATTATTTGCCTAACAATAAATTTCGTACCGATTACAAGCTTTCTTTAATTAAAACATCATTATAATCAATGATTTTTAATTCAAATGTATGCAATGATAATTCAATAATCGGTAAAACCAACCAATGCTGATTTAGAATTATAAGTGTGGCAATGGTCGGTAGACCAACCGTAACAAAACACTAAAATTAATTCTTGAACTAAAGGGTGATTTTTTAAGAGCTTTCGGATTTGATTTAAAAAAAAAAAACACAATAAAATTTAGAGAAATGTATGAAATCTTTATGAGTCGATAGAATCAATGTTTAAAGATGATTTCATGTAAATGTTGACCCCGGGCTACGCCTCAAATGGTTCATAAGCTGGGTCAATTTTGGCATACTCTCTCCAACATATCGGCCGGTATATAACGAATAAATTCTTCAATATTGGCTTCCAGTGCGTCAACCGTTGCGGGCTTGTCCCTATAGACATGAGCCTTAACATAGGCCCGCAAAAAATAGTCTAAAGGTGTTAAATCGCACGATCTAGGCGGCCAATTGACAGGCCCCGAACGTGAAATAAACTGTACAACCGAACTCGCCTCTCGAATTTAAGCCATTTTTTCGCGTGCTGTGTGGCATGTGGCACCGTTGTTGTTGCAAACCACATGTCACCCAAGTTCAGCTCTTCCGTTTGGGCAACAAAAAAATTTGTAATCATCGCACGGTAGCGCTCGCCATTCACAGAACGTTTCTGCCTTCGTCGTCTTTGAAAAAGTACGGTAAAATGATGCCACCGGCCCATAATCCACAATAAAAAGTGCAATTTTTCGGGATGCATTAGCAGTTCTTGCAATGCTTCTGGCTGCTCTTACACCAAATACGGCAATTTTGCTTGTTGACGTATCCATTCAACCAGAAATGAGCTTCGGCGCTGAACACTATTTTCCGATAAAAAAAGTAGATCTTCTTCCAACTTTGACAGCGCCCTTTTACCAAAAGTTATCCGTGTGTGGTAGGTCGTGTGGCTTCAATTCTTGCACCAGCTTTATTTTAAAAGGTTGTACACCCAAATCCTTATGCAAAATTTTCCACGTAGTGGAGTAAAAGAGACCCAATTGCTACAAAACGGCGCCGAATCGAGAATTCACGGTCATCAACAACACTTGCCGGCTACAGCTGCGATATTTTTCCTCCATCCGCACTCTACGTATGCGTGTTGATGTTTTAATGTCCAATAATGTTGATTTAGTGCGAAATTTAGTCACAAGATTCCGAATAGCCGCCTCATAAGGTCGTCCAAACTGACCATTAATTGGATTTAGTGCACGATGCACTTTCTTAACCGAGCATGAATTTTGATAATAAAATTCAATAATCTGCAAGCGTTGTTCGTTGTAAGTCGATTCATGGTTAAATTATAGACCAAAACTGAACATGTTTAACAGTAACATGTTACACGAAAACAGCTGAGATGCCAAAAACAGTAACGCCAAAAAAAGTTGCTAAAAAATCACCGTTTATCAGTGTTTGTAGTAAATTGTCAATAAAAATTATAAAAAATTGGTTTAAAAACAAACAAAAAATACGAGCATCTAAATCAACAAGGCAAAAGTTGAACAAAATTAATAATAGCAATCGACATCTCCAAATTAGGCATTTTAAAAAATCTTTAAAATTAATTTTAAGAAAAACTCGTTTTTGCATTTTTATAAAATTTGTTCGTCAGTTTTGATTGCAGGCTAAGTGGGTTAATGATAGGCGATGAAGTCAGAACTCCATATCCCAATAATATACAAAATGGAGTATATTAAAGGAAATAATTAAATAAAAAATAAAATTTTTCTGAATTTCGAATTTGGGAATTTTTTATAAAAATAAAGTTTTTATAATAAGCTTTTTTTTAAAGTTTTAAAGTTTTTTTTAAATAAAGTTCTCCAAGAAAATCGATTTCAACCATGTACAACCATTTGCAATAGAACTGGGTGTGTAGATGAACGAAAGTCGTTATTTAAGGGACATCCTAATATATAACCACGCCTACATCTCCCATTTTTTTGGAAAAATTTAAAAAGTTGTTTCATATTTTATTCGTATTAATAAATAATGTTAGTTTGGCATAGTCCTGACTGTTGCCATGAACATCTACATATATGGGCTAATGTGAGTGTGTGTGTGGGTTATATTAACAGAAATCTCTTTGGGTGAAATGTTGTTATTGTAGATGTTGTTGAGTGCGTTGTTATTGTGGCATATGTGAACATTAAATGCAAATAAAACACAAAATAACTCAATTATTAAACACAATTAAGTATTTACGGCATATAATGCATAATGTCATTTCATACACAACACATATGAACAACAATACTACAATCCATTCACAAGAACACACATGCATAGATAGATGTATATTATACATGAGTGTACATTTATACTTTAAGTGCATTAAACAAACACAATCATATTAATTTAATTTTACTTTCACCTCCCTCATCTTACACAGTTTAAACCTTTTCACTCTATATTAATTTCATATATCGCACACCTAGTTCAAAAGTGACTCAACTCAAAATTTTTAATTTTTCAGAAATCGAAAAAAAAATATTTTCATCTTTATACCAATTGAAACATAAAGAAACACATAACTGTTTTTTAGCAACAGTTAACAAACAAGTGTATTGTGCATTGTTTAAGCATATAAACCCGAAAAATAAAAATTTTGAGTTGAGTCACTTTTGAACTGGGTGTGCGATATGTTTGTGATGGAGTTTTTGTAAGAATTCATTTTATTTTTATTTAATAATAAACATTAAACATGTGAAAAAACTTATTTAAATGAAAAATGTTAAAAAAAAAACACAATGAAATTGTAAAAAAAACCAATGCAGACAAAAAAAACAATGCAATTAAATTATGGCCCATCAGGGCGTATGAGTATTATTAATTTGAACTTATCTTTAAATCTATTAAATGTTAAATTATTATGGCCATCATTAATGTTATTGTTAAACTTAATTATTGTTGAAGGCACAATATCAATATCGGCGCTAATTAAAAAATGTGTGTAATGTTTATAGACAGTGATTCTGAAACGGTTGGGCGGCAGTAAGCTAATTTTAGACTTAAATTAAAAAAATATATATTAATGGAGTTGTCAAATATTATAACCTACCCGATTAAAAAGTATGTGTACACTTATGTATCTGTAGGTAAAGACCACTGCAAATGTAGTTAAAAACAAATAAAGTTTCACTAGAAACTAGGACGACTTACATTTCAGTAAATTCAACTAACATTGCAATTTATTTTTTACTGTTCAAAAAATTAGCCACAATTGCAGTAAAAATAATAAACAAACATTTATTTGTTTTATTTTTTTAGTAAACAAAACTACTGTTTAAAATGAATGTAAAATCATAATACAGTAATTTGATGTGGTTTGTTTTTTGAAAAATTAAATTTCTTCTACAAATGACTGTTTTTTCACTTAAAAATTAATATACTGTATTACAACTCAAACAACTACAAATATTTCCAGCAGAAGTACCTGAGTGTACAAATATGTTCCTATATGTAAAAATATGGACATATATGGTTGCGCATATGGACAAATATGTAAATATATTGGCATATATGAAAGTATATGCGATTTCTTATATTCAAAAAGGACTCAGATATGGTCATATGAGGAGTTATATGTGATTTCATATTTGCAAAATGTTGAATGGACATATATGGAAGTTTAAGTTATTTTTATGTTCGCAAAAGAGGGCTATATATGGGCAAATATGGAAGTGTATGGAATTTCATACGCCCATGTAAAAATGGTCATATATTATCATATATGAGGTATCATATATGTTCGGATCCGAAAATTTGGGTATATGGCTCATACATGACCATATAATTTAGTTCATATATTTATTTTTTTGATTATTGTTGCTTGCCTTTGAGGTCAGAATGAATTAAAAACTATTACGTGATTTGGTTTCTATTTTATTGATTAATAAAAATAAAATAATAGTTTTTTATTTAATCATATTAATGTACATATGTATGTATTTTTGTTGTTTGTCTCTGGGGCAAACAACAAAAACCAAAACCCATTCCTTACAAAAACTAATGGCTGTTTTTTCGGAAGTTACTGGATTGTTGAGATTGTGACATTGCGGCATTCCAATTTAATTTTCAATAAATTCTTATTAGAATAGCAAAAATAATTTCTTATGTTTTGACAGCAATTTCAAATATTTTTATTTTGTTTTGACAAAAAACAATAAACAAAAACGATATTCTGTAAGTTAATATATAATCACATATGAATTCACATAGTGAATATCATATATGGGCCAATATTTAGTACATATACATGATATCATACATTACCATATATGAGCGTTTTGTTTGCATGTATGAACTAATAAATGCTTTCGTACATTCATACATGCTGATATATGAAACAATACATGCTCATACAAGGAATGATGCATGTTCATTAGGGTGGTCTTTCGTTGTATGGGCGAATAATAAAAACGAGATTTTGACTGTACCCCCCCCCCCCCTATTTGTTAGGGTGTCAAAATATGCCACGCAAAAAATAAGAGTTCTAGCATAACGGGAAGATGTCCCGCATCGCCCTTGAAAATCGGGCCCCTTGGAAAAATGGGCATAATTTAAAAAAAAATTACAAATTGTTTTTCTTCAAAATTAAAAAAATATAAAATAATTTTTGTGTTGGGTTTAATCATAACTACTCAGACAAAAAATATTACTTTCCCAGAAAATCGCTAACTTACCACAACTTTGTGGCAAAAAAATTATTAAATATTTTGGGGGTACCTCAAAGTGACTTTTTTGCATTTTTGATAATTTTATTCAACAAAATCAAAAACCTTGTGTTTGCTGTCAAGCATTTCATTAAGCACATTTCAAGTATTAAATAAGCCAAGTATTACGGATATCCGTTGGCAAATTTTTTTTTTAGGGCATTTTGATTCTCGGGGATTTCAAGGTTTTTTTTTATTTTTATACATTTTTACTTTAAAACAAGGTTACTTTAAAACAAGGTTTATATGATTGTAATAACTTTATTTTAAAATACTATATTTTCTGTTGATAGTTAACCCATGTTAACCTGGGGTCAAATATGACCCACGTAAGAAAAATGCAGTTTTATAAACACATTATAAAGACAGATTATAAAGAACTTCAATTCTTAATTTATTGAAATTGAAATTGTCTTTATTAAAGTAGTAAATAGTGTACATAATTTTTGGTAGATCGCTCAATTTACAGAAATGGTATACCTTAATTCTAAAACATTATAATTACACGGAGTGGAAAGAACTTATATGACTAATTAATTTTAATTTACGAAGGAAAATTCTACTATTAAAAACCTTCGAATTTATAAGAAATAAAAAAAAATACATATATATAAATACATATGTACGATATATACTTTAACAGTATATAATAGAAAAGACATTTAACATTTATATAAATAAATTAATAATTATTAAATTTTTAATGGAAAAAAAGATTGTAATATTTACTCTATTAGCCCTGTAATTAACGGATTTTCCGAAAAACTACAGCGAGTGTTGAAATTGTCGTTGATGTCGTGGATTTTAGTTGACAATAGTTTAATATTTGACTGACTATGTAATCTATTTGTGGAGTAGTCCCATGGTAACTTTAACATCATTCTCAAAAGTTTGTTTTGACATATTTGTAAAGTTTTAATATGTGATTTTGCACAATTTCCCCATACGGGGCATGCATATAAAAGTATAGCTTGAAAAACTGTTTTAAATAATAAAACTTTGTTATCCATAGATAAATTAGAGTTTCTATTAACTAAAGGGTAAAGCATTCTGATTGCTATGTTAAATTTGTTTTTAACAAAAGAAATATGATCTCGAAAAGTTAATTTAGTATCTAAGAGAACTCCTAGGTACTTAACATTTTGAGACCAAGGAATATTATATCCTGACATTTGCAAAGATGTTCCCGGAAAGTTGCACTGTTTTCTCTTTCTCGTGAAAAAGATGGAATCAGTTTTGTTTGCATTAAGCTTTATTTTCCATTTTAGCATATAATCGTTAATTTTTTCCAAAGCATTTTGTAGATTTGTGATAATTATTTGTGGAGAATTATGTGATGAAAAAACTCCCACATCATCAGCATATAACGAATAGCTGCAATTTTCTAAACGTGGGAAATCTGAGCAGAATATAATATAAAGGAGTGGGCCTATTACAGACCCCTGTGGGACTCCCGCAGGAATAAGAATATTGTGCGAAAAAACGTTATTTATGGAAACACAAAAATAACGATTTTCTAAAAAACTTTTTATAAGTTTAACAAGGTTTAAAGGAAACCCAAAATTTACTAATTTATAGATTAGGCCAGCATGCCAGACTGAATCAAAAGCTTTCTCCACATCTAATAGAACCAAGGCTGTTGATTCTTTACGATCAAAAGCCTGCTTAACATACATACAAATTCTTTTAACTTGATGTGATGTACTATGTAAGCTTCTAAAACCAAATTGTTCATTTGGTATAAGACCTTTATCATCAACATAAGATTGCAATTTATCTCGGATGACTTTTTCAAAAATTTTCCCTGTGCAGCTCAGTAAACTGATAGGTCTGTAACTATTTACCATGTTTGACGGTTTTCCGCTTTTGAGGATTGGAATTACCTTGGCTCTTTTCCAGGAGGACGGAAAATAATGAAGTTTAATACAACAATTGAAAATATATGTAAGGTAATAGATAACTATTTTTGGAGATTCTTTTAAAAGAATCATCTTGATTCCATCCATGCCACATGATTTTTTATTGGAGCAGGATTTTACAATGTGACTAATATAATCACAATTCACAAAGTCACAATTGAGACTTTCAATACTTGTATTATTAAATCGGTCCATAAAGGTAGATATCATCTGGTTATTAGAAGGTGTTCCAAGATTAGCAGATACATTATGATTTGAAAAAAACTCCTGTGCTAATGCATTAGCTTTGTCTTGATTTGAAACAAATGTGTTATTTTGCAGTTTTAGTGGAGGAATAGAAGGATGTTTTTTACGTAAAACCTTACAAATATTCCAAAATGGTTTATCTCCTTTTTCAGGGAAGAAATTTTATTATTCCAGACACGATTTCTTAATGCAAATATTTTTTTTTGAATAATTGTAATTAGATTGTTCATATTTTCTTTATCAGTAGTCTGCCTATACTTAACCCACTGCCTTCTGTAGAAATTTTTAATTTTTATTAAATGTAAAATATTATTTGGTAATTTAATATAATTTCCAGAAAATGTTTTGGGTGGTATGAAGCCAGCCTCTGCATTTGACAATTTACTGTTAAACAATGTGATGTTTTCATCAACCATAGCAGTAGTAACGTTTTCTTGAAGATTAGTTGGTAAATTTGAAAATTCTGTTTTTAAATAAGATCTGAAACTATGCCAATCAGCTTTACTATAGTCAAGATCTAAGTTGTTATTGCGATCTGAGTTGAAGTCCAATAAAAATTGTACCGGTAGGTGGTCTGAACTTAGTCTATTTAAAACAAATGGATGTGAAACGAGGTAAGCTGTATTTGTCAAAATAAGATCGATATTGGATGGAGATGACCTTGAGGAAAAAGGAATATGTGTGGGATCATCAGAATTTAATATAGAGATCGGAAAAAATGTGGTAAATTCATTTAAAATATTACCCCAATTGTTCGCTCTCAGACAACCCCAATTTCGGTGTCTGCTATTTAGATCACCACAGCAAATAAATGGTTCATTATTATTACAGATTTTTCTCAAATCAGTTTTTAAATTTACGTTGAAGTTCAGGTGAACTTTGACCACCAGGAAAATAAATGCTGTACAATTTTACTTTTGTTAAACTGTTGGATCGAATTTCAATACCAACATTTTCAATAATTTCCGTGTTAATTATGGGCAATTCAGAGTAAGGAATAGATTTTTTTATTAATATTGCAACACCTCCACCTGTTGCAGATTCTCTATCAGAACGCACTATATTATAATTAGGATGAAAAAATTTATCGGTACTTTTAAGCCACGTTTCTGAAAGCAAACATATATCTACATTTTCTTTTTGAAGGTGATCAAAAAGTTCAATAAATTTATTACGGACACTTCGACAATTCCAAAAAATAATAATTATTTTGTTAGTAGCCATTATATTATTTGTTATTTCGGTTTACACCTAGATACTTAACAGCTAATTGAGCGATTACGTTGAATTGATCATGCTTATTTTTACAATTCTTTAGACCTAAAACTAGTTCCGATGTTAAACTTGTTATTTCCTGCTCTGTGAACAAATCATCAAGCTGTTGTGAACCATTTTGGTTTGACAAAGGTTGACTCCATGTAGGATTAAATGCTGGAGTTAATCCAGAAGATGGCTGAGAGCTCGAACTTGGTCTCAAAGTAGGAAATTCATCGTTAAAGTTATGTAAAATATTTACACCACGATTTGTTGAAGAAGCATTTTGACGGTTTGATGGAACGATATTCTGTTGTCTAGAACTTTTGTTATTTATTTTATCTCTAATTTGTAAATATAATTTTCGGTTTGGGCATGCACTATGAGTGGATTTGTGGTTCCCATCGCAATTAGCACACCGTAATTTATTTGCATCGGGACAAACGTTTGTAAGGTGTTTGCCGGCACAATTTGCACATTTGACATTTACAAAGCAGGATCTTTCCCCATGCCCAAACATCTGACACTTTTTACATTGAATTATTTTGTTTTTCATTCTTCTTTGATAATCCCATTTAACTATGGTTCTAAACAGAGATTTAACTTGTTGTCGTAGGTCGTTAAGTTTTACCGTTCCTCTCTCAAAAGAAATAATGTAAAGAGTATCTTCAAAACGATCGAATTTTTTATAACTGTTTTGACATCAGTACATTTTAAACCAAGTGAAATTAGAGATGACTTCACTTCATCATCTGTACGCCCTTCTAATCCATACATTACAACTTTAAATTTACGATCATTTTTATTCTCATGAGAGAAAAATTGAAATTTGTTCTCAGTAAGAGTTTTTTGATTAATTCATGTGTTGAAAGAGAATCACATGTTATTTTAACACCAATAAAAATTTTTTTAACAAAATAATTAAGAATTTCTTTTTTTCCAAATATTTCTTGGATTTTATTAATATTTTGTCCCAGTACTTTTATTGGGGGTAAATAATTTGCATTTTTATTTAAATGTTTACTCTGGTTATCACTAGAGTCTTCCATTTCACCGGAATCATCTGCATTGTCGTCCAAAGCCTGTAAAGGCATCCAATAATTATTCCTCGGATTTCTTTTATTAATATTAGTTTTTTGAAATTTTGATGAAGACATTTCGTCGACATCGCAATTGTTTAAACCCCTTTTAGGAATTTTGGTTTTTTTGTATTTTTATTTTTTTTTTTATTAAGTAAGTTTTAATTTTTGTAAAGTTCAATTTTTTGCACAAACACACGTACGTCACACTCGATAACACAAATCGAACTGTGCAATTCTTAATTTAATTTATAAGGACTCTGATTCATATTCTATTTTATAGCACATATACATATAAATTGCATTTAAACTGAAGTGCAGAAGTAGAGAATCCCTACTATTTACGGGTCAGTAAAATAAGTAGAGTTTTTTTATTATATTTGTCTTCGTTACCACAATATTAACGTAATTAACTCTTATTTTAAAATTTCATTAAGTCCAGAATGGGTTGCAATTTTTTTAAAACTGTTATATATGACAAAATAAGTTCATACTTTGCAAACAAAATAGTGCTTTTCTGGTGCAATATAAGTTGTACCTTTGGTCATTTTTAACAGGGTGGGTTTTACAAAAATAGCAGTGATTTGCCAGTATTATTTTTTTTTTCTAGTACTGGCAAACCACTTTGGAAAAAGCCCTTTTTTAAAAGCCTTTTTTATTTTTAAAAAAAGTGTACTTATATTATCAGTTTCAGCAAAATTATATTTTATTTTAATAAAAATAACAAATTGTCCTATGTCCCAAAAATCGTTTCGATATTGTTTATAGTTATTTTTTACCTAAAACCTCAAAGTTCAATGTACTATATCTAACTAAAATGAATTGTATATTTTTGGGTTGTTTTAACGGTAGTGTTAAAAATTTTAAATAATTTCAAATTTTTTTTTTTACATATTGTTAAAGAAGACTTATTTATTAATTCAACGATGCATAAAACGTTTATATAGGGTATTCCATTAATTCAAACTAATCAGACATCTCAGGTCAAATTGTAGTATTTAAAATTTTTTTATGTTCATGTATACGGAGCGTATACTTTATTGCATTTTATTTCTCTGAAAGGGTTGCGGTTTTTTATTTTTTTTTTTTAGTACTATTTAAAAAATCATATAAGATATAAATTTAGGTACAAAGTACGTTATATAATGTAACATTTGCACATTTTTTGTTGTAATTTTCCATGTAAAATATATATTTATATTAATTATTTTAAATATAAAATTATATTAATTATTTTAAAGAAAATATAATGCGGTTTTTTGTTGTAAAGATATGGTTTTATTAGATTTAACAGGTACAATAATTGTGCTAAAAAATATAAATTTATTGCTTAGGACTAAAAACTTTCTACAAAATATTCTGAAGTATCAAAAGTTAAAAGATCTTTTATATCCATAGATTCAGAATCTTCCTTTTTAATGTCTATGCTTATTTTTTGGTAATCAATCACCTTGTTTTTATGGAGTAAAATAATGGATCCGATGATATTAATAAGAATTCTATCAAATCGTAATTTTGAGCTATTCTGGAGCACTTTCATGTGTTAAAAAGTCTAAAGTGTTTGACATCTCTATTTCTGGCTTCTGGGGCTTCTTCTATCAGTTCTCCTAAACATACTATTTTCTATTATTTTCTTATAATAATGAATAACTTATTGGCAAAAAATAAAAAAAAAGTCAAGAAGAAAATGAAGATTTTGAAACTCAAAGTCAAATATTTTTTAAATTATAAGAGCTACTATGGCACATAAAGCATGCTCTCGTAACCTAGATTACAAAAAGTCTAATCTGTGAAATCGGCTCACATTTGCAAAAGTTATACCCTTTAAAAACATTTATATACCCGAGATGGTCAACTTTGACACCCTGTAACATACCCTGTAACTAGGGTTGCCACATGGTCTGGAATGAGCTTGATTGTCAAGATTTTTTAGGTCTTGTCAAGTGTCAAGGTAAAATATATTTTGTCCAGCTAAAACACTTGTTCACGTTTTAAAGTTTATTTTTAATTTTTAAAATTTAAAAAATGTAATATTAAAAAAAATGTATCATCAATTGTTAACCCCCAAACCCCAACACTGATTCTTATATTTTTTCTCAAACCCATAATTCTTTTTAATTGTTAACTTAAAAAGTACCAACACTTTTTTAAATTTTTCTATAATTTTTATGTTTTTATTGTTTTTTTTTTAATAAATTTTGTTTTATACGTATGAGTAATATTATTTTTCAAGATATTTGTTTGAAATCAAGATGATTTGAGCTTAGTCACAATCTGGCTAGGTTCTGGGATATGGCAAGCATACCTGTAACACACCCTGTGTTACAACAGGGTGACTGCAGAAACATTTTTCTTAAAGGCTAGCTCCCGATTTTAAATTTTTGTGAACACTTTTTCCCTATTGGGCCAGTAGTTTAGAAGATCCATACTTATTACCATGTTCTTTGTGTTTGGAACCACTGTGCGGCATAACTTTTGCGCTCCTTGCAGAAAATGATTGACGCAAACGGATTTTAAAGTCCTTAAATAGTGTAAAATCATATTAATGTGCCATAAAGTTAAAAAAAAAATTAACCCCAACTTTAAATACTTTTAAGTATAGCCCATATAAATATGTTAATCTATATATATAAACTCATTTTCTGTTTGTTTGTTCTCTATACAAATTTGCAGTTCTCTCGGACCTCAACTTAGATCGTAGTATAGTTTTTATCCACCACGCCTACTTTTGACAAAAACTCTAAAATTAAAATTTGTTCACCTTTTTCAACATTTTTCGTTTTTTTCGAATACAATCTTCTAAGAAAGTTTTGTAGGATTTCTTTGAAATTACTCATATATATTCTACGTTTCCCGAGAAAGGCCTCAGTAAAAGGCCTCATTACCATATCCCACTTCAATACCGACTTTTGATCAAAAACGTCAAAATCAAACAATTCCACTATCTATATATATAAAACTCATTTTCTGTTGTTTGTTTGTTCTCTATACAAATTTGCAGTTCTCAACAGATTTTCCTCAAATTTGGCATGAATAATCCTCGGACCTCAACTTAGATCGCAGTATAGTTTTCATCGACCACTCCCACTTCTACGCCTACTTTTGACAAAAATGTAATATTAAAATTTTGTTCACCTTTTTCACCCTTTTTCAACTTTTTTCGTTTTTTTTTTTTTTTTTTTTTGAATACTAACTTCTAAGAAAGTTTTAACGGATTTCTTTGAAATTACTCACATATATTTTACGTTTCCCGAGAAAGGCGCCAGTAAAAGTTTCGTTACCATAGCCCATTCAATACAGACTTTTGATCAAAAACGTAAAATAAAAAAATTCCACTATTTTAATAAAGCTAATGTTTTAATTTGAAAGTATTAAATCCAATTAAAATATTTTAGGAAAAACCATTTCGTTTTTAAGAATTTTTTTCCCTTGTATAATATACCTACTGATTTTTTCGCAATGTCTTTATGCTTTCATTTTTTTTAAATTTTATTTTTCCTTACCGTTTTTGGCAATAACAAGTCCATTAAAAAAAAACAAAAAAAATGTCTTTAAGGATAAACTTTTTCGAAACCATGCACTAAAATCAATATGAGAAATCTTTATCGATAAAGCACATTGATTTATAGTCGTGAATTGCTACTGGAAGCATCATTTTTGATTCAACATCTTTAAAGATAAAATAATTTTTAATTTTGGAACCATATTTCATAAATTTCAAATGGAAACTTTAATTTCAAGTTTAACGTTAAAATCCTAACTGATTCTGCAAACCACAACAGAATTAAGTCGTCTATTTCCTAGCTTAAAATTTTTTCTGCATTCAAAAATCACAGTAGACCCGGGAACGCCGGGCACTTCCGCTTGTTTGAAAATATAATTTAAAATTTTTTAAAACAGGTTGTCTGTCTCTAATGAAAGTTGAATTTAGTTCAATACTAAACCGAAAAATATAAAGTAGACCACAAGGCGTATACGTATTATTGTTGTATTTTAATAAATATAACTCATACGTTAAAATTCTACGGAATTTATAATAAATTGGCGCTATTTATTCTCGTATTTATATTTTGTTTACTTTAAATTTCTCATTTTTTTTTTTTGTTAAACTGCCCTGGAATTTTATACTTTATTTTTTGTATAAACAAAAGCAGCATCAATGAACTTTTTATCACTTTTGTTATTAATTCATACCCTTAAGTATTATTTTAAACATCCGTTTATTTTAATTACATCTTTTACGAAACAATATTTTTTTATTACTTCATACATACTTTAATTTATTGTTCTTTATCTTATTTTCTTTTTATGTTTGTATTGGTATTTACACAAAAAAAAAAACTGACATCCACTTTAGTATACTTGGTCATCGCATACCAGACGTACCAGTGCCTTTGTTCAGTGTTTATCCAGCATCGAAACATGCAATTACTGGACTGTGTCAAACAGTGCGTCAGGAAATACATTTTCTTAAATTAAATATAAAATTAACAGTAAGTAAATGTTTATACAATAGCCGGATTCATGTAATGTCGTACAAAATGTTTTGCCAACCCTGGGAAGTTTGTTATACAATTGGTTTTGTATTTTTATTTGAATGTCTCAAACATTTAAAAAATTAAAAAAACGATTGTTTTGGTTTCTTGTAACAAAATATTAGGGGTATTCATAAGAAGAAAGTCGACTTTCAAAAAGTCGAAAGTCGATTTATAGAACGCTAAGTTGTATGCGAGTGATAGCGCGTAAATAAAAATTAATTTATATGTTGCTTGTGTACAAGCTGTAAGCATTTTTTTTTTTGTCAATAAATCAAAAACTGTTTAGTTTGTATTATCTAGTTCGCAAATTTTAAATCAATTCGATTAATAATGACCTCGTTGTTAAAAAGAGATTTTCAGAAATGTTGTAAGTATCCATCAAAGTGTATCAGAATATACAATACAGGTAAAAAAACAAAAAAGTTATAATTTTTAATCTAATTTAACTTAGAGTCGTATTTTAATCTCTTTTCAGAAAAAATTAAAAATTTTCAACAACAAACACATCAAACTCTTGAAACAAGAGTAACGCTTTTTCTATTTGTTTGATTTGAATATAGTGTCTAATTACCTTAATTAATCTTTATTAAAAACTAAAATTAACTTAATTAAAAATCGATCACCATCATCAAAAATTAAAAATCAAAAGTTCTAAAGATACATTTAATTATTTAAATAAGTTAGACGGAGGAGATTAGAAAAATAAACAGAAATCTAAAAATAGCATATTTGTGTTTGTTAGTGTTGGTCACTTCTGAGTATAATATACAAGGGCAGATAAATAAGTCCGTAACTTTTCGAACTTCCCTAGTAGTTATATGAAATGCAACACTGTTCCCATCAAGTACCACCTGTTTATAGACTACTGTCAAATTTTGAGCAAGTTCCGTCATTTACTTTGCGTTTAACAGCTGTTCAAAACATACAACCTCTTGGTTTTTATTTTTAAATGGAAAAAAGTGAATTTCGAGTGCTCATTAAACATTATTTTTTGCGAAAAAAAAAACCGCCAATCAAACCAAGGAAAAGCTTTATAAAATATTATGGGGCCTCTGCACCATTGATTTCAATGGTAAAAAAGTGGTTTACTGACTTTCGTTGTGGTCGCACAAGTACAAATGACGCTGAACGTTCTGAGGTCAATACACACGAAAATGTCGAAAAAATCCACGATTTGGTGTTAGCCGATCGAAGAGTAAAAGTGCGTGAGATTGTTGATGCCATAGGCATTGCATATGGTAGTGTGGTTTCGATCAGTTGGGTTAAAGAAAGCAGTCTGCAAAATGAGTGCCGTGTTTGCTCTTGCAATTGAAAAGGAAAATTATTACACTGCGTAATCGTGGCCAATAAGGTGATGGCAACAGTTTTTTGGGATGCACGCGGGATAATCCTCATTGATTACCTTTAAGAAGGAAAAACAATAAGCGGCGAATAGTATGCCAACTTATTAGACCGATTTAACGAGGATTAAACGGCCCATATGGCCAAGAAATGTCTATTTTATGGACCTGGAAAAATCGTATTTTTTTGGAAGGGATACAAAAATTGGAGAAAACGTTGGACTACGTGTATTGAGCTAAGAGGAGATTATGTTGAAAAAGAATTTTTTTTTTTTGCAAAAAAACTGTTTCATTCAAAAAGTCACGGACTTATTGATACGCCCTTGTACAATAACAGAAAAACTAATATGAAAGAAAACTGCAATTTAGCTGCATTACATTCGAGGCCATACTTGGGAGTGATCGCTAAACAGTCATGACTTGGTATTGTTACATTTGTAATGTAAGCAGAACCTCAGGTTTGATTCTTACAGCCGCAGGTTGTTGAAAAATTTACCATATAGAGACAATCTGACCATCAGTTCAATCCTAATTAATTTAAAATTGTTTT
Source organism: Delia radicum (assembly GCA_021234595.1). Classification (NCBI taxonomy): domain Eukaryota; kingdom Metazoa; phylum Arthropoda; class Insecta; order Diptera; family Anthomyiidae; genus Delia; species Delia radicum. The sequence continues at coordinate 311,945,180 of CM037851.1, read as the reverse complement.
GCAATCTTTGTTGGAAAACAAAAATAACTATCATTTGATTTTTTTTTTTTTTTTGATCCAAATGATTTTGCAATTCAAAATTCAATTATCCGAAAATGTATAAAAAAATGTTTTGCAAAATTTTTCATAATTTGGTAATAAAATATATATACATATATATATAACAAATATTATATATAACAAATATTGTTACAAAAATAAAAAAAATTGTCACACCCTTAGTGGGTTTCGAACCAAGGTCTGTAAAGTTACAAAATGTTTGTACCCATTAGCTCTACCAACTGAGCTACTGAAGCATTGAACATTTTTTCTTTTAAATTCAAAGTTTAAAACAAAATTTTGTTAGAACAATATAATATTTAGAAAACATGATTTTTTATACAGTTCTTCTAAGACCTCTGAAAATATTGTTATAGAAGAAAAGTTTACTCGAATAGCCCCATTTTTATAAATTTTAAGAAATTAAAAAAAAAAATATATTAAAATTTTTCCAATAAAGTTTTGTTATATTTTCCAAAAAGATCTTAGAATATGAAATGTTGAAATCTTTAATGTTTGTTGATATGCTTTGCTTATGGAGAAGGATAGTATATGATGACATTAGAGAAAAGAATTGCCATTTAAAAGTTTTAACTGAAAGTTAAAACTGGCAATTATGATAATGACTAGAGAAAACAAACACACTATAAATAGAAATCGTTTGTGGTAAATTTCATTCTAACTCAACACACAGAGTAATGTGGTATTTAAAGTTACCCAATTCCTTTAACGTGTGAGTTAATTAGAAGATATTTACGATTAACACTAAATGGCACGAAGAATGTTGATGAAGACCGTAGTGGGTCAGAAAATGCATTCCATTCATGCTAGTGTCTAATAACTTTTTCTGTGTTTTTTCTAATAGTCAAAGTAAATTATCATATAAAAATTATAATTTTTCTGTTAATTTAGAGAAAATTTGTCATGATCTCAAACCGAACGAATAAAATCTCTCGTTTAAACTCAATTAACTTACTTCAATAACTTGTATGTGCATTTTATACAGAGCAATCAGTAATTATGATTGTCGTATGTATTGTAACAACATTGTCTTTGTGGCTTTTGTAAAAGAACAAAGTATTTCTGAAGTTTATCGTTAACATTTAATAGTTTGTCCTTATATTTGTATTTCAATCAAGCCTTTAAATAGAACTGAAACTGAATTATCAGCATCAACACCCCTATTTCAACAACGTTGTTCTTCCCGCTACACTCCCAGTTCCATGCTATGTATGACCGACAAAATATCACACATGTAAAACGGAACAATCATACAATCTGTGTAAATATGTTGCTTTCCATACCAACTGTCCAGCTAAATAAAAAAGTATTTGTTCTTCTATAAGAGACTAAAGGAAAATGGAACTATTTTTTTTAATTTGTTCGAAAAATGATTATTATTTATTATATTTTTTTAATATATTTTTTTATAAAGAATTTGCAAAAAAAAATTTAAAAAACAATTCAGCACTAGTTCCGAATTTTTAGAGTAATACAAAACTCAATTTATCTAAAAATCGGCCAAAATTTTTTTGATTTTTTTTATTTGAAAAAAAGTTTAGATGTTGTTTATCTACCCAGAAAATTTCATAGTGTAACTCGTATTAGTTTTGGAGAAAATATTCGCCAAATATAAACCTTCATACATATGTATAAGCAATAAATACTCGTAATTCCCCTATGGGGAATGAGGAGTCAATTGACCTAAAAGTGACTGGTTAAAAAAGGACTTATCACAGGACTGGTATAATTTAATAATGAAGTGGGTTAAGCAGTGTCAATTGTGCTAAAATTACCAATCCTGTGACATACCACTTAACCAGAATGCTTATTAATAAGAAAAATGCAGTTGACCAGAATTTTACCCATTGGAAGCTGTTTAGTTTTCGTTTATTTTATACGACATGACCCTTTTGCGACAGTATTGTGGTATGCCCATCTTTGGTTAGTCCTGCGGCATGCCACTATGTGGTTTAAAGCAGGACAAATGACCCCCTGCTATGACAAGCCAATGTTAAAGTTGCCAGTTGTTTACATAGGGTAGGGTTTAGCAGAGGACCGGTCTCTGGCACGAAGGGACCGATCCTGTGGCACACGCAGAACCAGTCCCATTCCCCATAGGGTCGTAACCCAACTAGAAACGTTCATATACAATCATATGTTATTTAATATAACATTATATAAAAACATATAGTTTTATATAGCTTAATATGGATATATTAGATTAGATTAGACTATAGTGGCACTATGCACCGCGACCAGAAGTTGGTATTTTGTGCTGCATGGATATATGTGATGGCGCATATGATCCTATATAAAATTATCTTGGATTTGGTTTTTCGAAAATTTTTTATATATTAATATCTTAATATATATCAATTCATATAACTGTGGTTGTGGCATCCCGGGTAAAAATAGTTATATCTGATTAAGTCATATCTGACTTCGGATGGAGTCACATTACATCTGATCATTTTTATAAGGAGAATGTTGTTTATGGTACTTCATATTATTATATGCCTCTAAATCTTACTCTATATATAACTACATAAGCCATATAATAATAGTCCAAATATATTTTGTGATCGATATGATTATATATGGTGCTAGGCCAAGTCTTAAACTGTATGTGACGCCATACTGAAAATATTTTCCTTATAATTTTATATAACATTAAATATAATCCCATGAATATTTTGATACAGTTCAATATCAAATTAAGTTATCTGCAAGTTAAGACTTTACCACATATGGCTTCACATATAACCATATTAATTTTAACGAAATCATTTGTAAGTAATTTCTTTTATATAATTTCAAATAAAAAAATGTGTACATTTTATAAGGCAATACTACTTAATTATATATTTTTGAAACACTAAATTTTTTCTTCATAACTTTTAAATATTTCGTTATGTTTCATTTAAAAAAAAAATGGGTCTTTAAAATTGTTGATTTCTATAAATTTTAATTTGCTACTTAAATACTTTTAAGCATAACCTCACGTTACAAAAAGCATACGGCTAATGTTTTATAAAATCAGATATATTTATATCTAATTAGATATAACTTAATGTCCGGGATATGGGAAAATCTCGGATAAAATTGTGTCAAATTATATATAATTTGATATAATTAGATACATGTAGAGGAAACATTTTTCGGATCAATTTGTATGTGCTTATATATGGGATCTTATTAAATGAGATATAATTTAATTAGACTCCATATTACATTTGGTCTGTATTAATGATCATGATTTCATATATAATTTTATATGGCTTAATACAATGTTACGTATAGTAATATATGGCATCATATTAAAATTTAATTTCACATCGAATCTAAAGTGTTTAATGACAATTTGAAATTGAAACTTAAATTTCTCTTTGGACATGTTGAACATTACAAAATAAATTGTTGTTTTCCATTAAAAATTTAGAAAGTTTCCAATGTAAGTGAGTTACACAAAATTTTAAAATTATATTTTCATTTGTAGTTTTTTATTTAAACATACTCGTAATATATTAATCTGAAATTTATTAACTTACGAACATAATTGGAATTTTGCATTAGAACTTGCAAAAACTATGGACAAAACTGTAACTTATTATTTTAGATTGAGAAAATTGTAAGTAAAATGTTTAATAAGCAAAAATCTTAATTTCAATTAGAATATTTGCACTCCTGAAATCGTATCAATTTATATGTGACGCTATATGTAATTTTATTAAATTGAAATATGGGCCCACATAATTGTATCTGTTTGTATGGGTTTAGATCTAATATGATGCAATTAGATAAATGTCCAGTACAATTTTATACGAATTATGGCCCGATAGAATTGTATTAGATTGTATCAGTTTTGTATCTGATTGTATCAGTTTATATCTAAACTGATACAAATAGATATAATTATATAAAATCAGATGTTATTGTATCCGGATTTTCACCATATATTGAATTGGTTTGATAAATTTTGAAATACAAATGACTGGCTTTTAATCGAAAAATCTCTGCTGATATTGGAATATTTTTTCCCCTTTGTTTTACAAACCACTTTTAAGCATTTTTTTCCATTCTTGGGTACTCAGCTTTCTTTAAGGTGCAACGTTTGCCAGGGCCACTTTCTGTTGTACGTACGAACTTTTTTAATGATTTTTTTTGCTTTCTAATGAGGTAAACCGAAGCTTAATTTAATTTAATTTATTTATTCATTTCATAACCTAGCCTGAAGGCCATAATCGGTTACAAATTTCTACTAAATTATACAAAGTAAACAATAAAATTGATATACATAAATAAAATAATAAGAAAGAGATAATAATTAAATACAATAATATTAAAAATAAACAAAAAATATAAAAAAAGGAGTGATAATAGTTTATTTATTTATTAAGTCCCCAATGTTACGAAAAAAAAAAAAAAAACGTGAACAAGCCTTAGTTAAAAACAAAAAACCCCCAAACCTAAAAAAATGAAGTGTCTTGTGAATATAATAGAAAAATTTTCTTCCTATACGTATTAATAGAAAAATCGAACGATTTTAAAGCAAGTGGTAATTTGTTATACTCACGGGCAACTCTAACAAAAAAAGATCGCCCCAAAAGTGGTGTAAGTTTCGGAATAACCAATTGTCTATTCCTAGTATATCTACCAAATTTAAAAAAATTATACAAAAATTTCGGGGTTTGCAATTTATATATTTTAAAAAAATGTAAAATACACCTAATTTGAACAAAATTATCGAACGAACATCCCAAAAATTTTAAAACATAAGACGAAATGTGATGACGCAATCTAAGAGAGTATAAATATCTCATGACACGATTAAAAGCCAATCTAAGCTTCTTCATCACATAACCTAAAGCTCCAGAGTACACTTCTAAGCAATATAAAAATATTGGCATAATCAACCCATGAACAACCTTAAGCTTGACATTAAATGGTAGTATAACATCCAAGCTATACAATTTTCTCAAAGTAAAATTAACTTTAGAAACAACCGCATTGACATGATCCTGAAAACTTAACTTGGAATCTATAGTCACACCAAGACATTTAAATTTTTCTACAAATTCAACTGCATTACCATCTAAATCAATAGTAAAGTTATAAATATCACTATCACCAAATAACATAGCCTTAGATTTACTATAATTAACATAAAGATAATTCGAAGACATCCAATTGCCAAGTAAATTAGCAGTATAATCAATCATATTCTGCATTACATCAGGGAATTGCCTATCTCCCTTAAATAGAATCTGAACGTCATCTGCAAACGCAAAAGGAAAGCACATATTGTTAGACAAAATATCAAAAAGATCATTAATAAACATAATAAAAAGTAGAGGTCCAAGAACAGATCCTTGGGGAACACCACTAAAAACAGGAAGCATTCCCGCAAATTGAATTTATGGAATCTCCACTTTTAAATTTTTTAAAATCTCTTATTTTTGAGAAATCGTTGGCTTTAAAATATGTTGAACTTTTCCATATTAAGAGATGTATTTACACAACAAATGACACGAATAAACTGACAAAATTGAAGATCAAAATCATCCAAAAAGGTAAATATACCAAAAGACGGGGATTTCCCTTTTTGGTTATAGACATTGTACTCAAATTTAAAAAAAAACAGATAAAAGTCGCGAAAATGGAACCCGTTTTTCGTTAAACTGTCGCGATTATAGAACCTGCAATGTTAAAAATTAAGCCGTCGCGATAACCGGGTTGTCGCGATAATAGGTAGTCGCGAATACCGAGCTTGCACTGTACTTATAGTAAGCTACTCGGCGTTTTTAGATTTTTGCACACAGAAAAAATTTTAGCTATTTGCCAACTGAAATTCTGTTACTACGGCTCAAATTCGGTTATTACGAAATTCAGACAGTTGGCACTACTTTATATTAGTTTTCACAACTATGTTCGGTTAATTCAACAGAATTTAAGTTGCAATACCCAACACTTTCAGAAATCGAAAGTAAATATCGTTGTATTTACTGAATTTATAAGTTGTTACCATTAATATACACTTTTGAATTCGGTTGGCATTTTATTTCTCTGTGTGTGCGTAAAATTGGGCTCAAGATGAAAATATATTTATAAAATTTCCAAAGCGAAATTTTGGTCCACAGGTTAAACAGGTTAAAAACAAGTAATAAATAAAATTACTTGTTTCAAACGAAATGATGCTGTGGTGGACCAAAATTAATCTATGGTAATTTTATAAATGTTTTTCCCATATTATGCTCAGCATTGAAAAACTTTTAAACTTTTCTTTGTACAAAAATAGTTGCTACACGCGAAGACCGCTGGTAGCAACAATAAATATGTACTAGGGTTGTCACTCGAATAAAAATGTTTCGATTAATCGAATGAACAAAACCAAAATTCGAACAAATAATTTAAAAAGGACATAAAAATTCGATTTAAAAATAGAACTTGATACAGCCTTGTAATTAAATAAATTAAAATATGGTTTGAGGGAACTAAGTGCTAACATGCTATCGTTTTAAAATAGCATGATTTTAAACCATCCAAACATCATCCATTAGCAAAACTCATCCTATTTAACAATGCCACTTTACAGTTTAAGTGCTAACATACTCAAACTGGTAATTAATTTTTGTAATTTGTACGGTAATTAAAATGAGATCATACTCTGAGATAATTATCTGCATAATATTAATGAATTTTTGCATAAAATCCATGAAATTGCACTGGAAATCGTCAATGAAAGCTTTTCGTTAAGCTAATGCAAGTTTCCATAAGATTGTATGAAAAATGTAATTTTATTTCATACACTCAATGCTGAAGTTTCATTAAAAATCTAGTTTCGTCGAATTTTCATTTAGTTTGTGAGAAAAAGTTCCATTCAATTGCTAAAAAATTAAATTTTTTAAACCATGAGCATAAAGAAAAATCAGTTTCTTTTTGCTTTTTTGTAATAGTGTAACTCATATCTGCCCACTTTCCAAATTTGTTTATTTTCCATTTTTGAGCTTAAAAACAGATTTTTATTTAAATTTTTTAAGTTTTAAAAGATATTTTTTTTTCAAGTTTTTTCTATTTTACATGTTTTTTTGCCATAATAATGCCCGTAATTTCAAGCAATAGATACCTACCGGTGCTTAGATACCTACCCGATTTTGTTCGTGTACACCAGTAGGTATATATTGCTTGAAACGGCCATAAGACATTTTTTTCCTATTATAAATAAATATATAAATATGCCAAGTTGAGAAGGCTTCTGAGTTTTGACAGTGTAGACATAATTATATTTGATTATTGGTAGTTTTTAGTATTCAAATTTGTGCAAAAATTCGCAAAATTTTGAGATGATAGGGCAAACAATTTTCAAATAATTTTTATTCGTGATTCGTTCGATTAATCGAAAAATGTTAAAAAGTTAATAAATGACAACCCTAGTATGTACCCTCAAAAAAAATGTTTTTTATCCATAAACAGCTCAATAATGCCTATCGTTTGAGTACATGACGAAATTCGCAAATTTTGTAAATTCGGGATAGGCTAATATATATCCTGCCTGCGGCAATATATAGTTTTATCTAAAAGAAGATCAACATGTTTTTGATATGGTACGATATATAACTATGAATAGGTCAAGATATCGTGTTATCCAAAATTAAATATATTTTTTGTTGTATATTACACTATATGTTATTATATATAATTGTGATTTGTGTTATACCTAATTATACATGTAGTCGTACATAATTAGATTAACCACATATAATTCTATATTCCATATACTATTATATATTGGTCGATATGTAATAATATGTAATTATATGTGGCATCGCATTAAAAATTTAGAGGAAAAAATGTTTATATATGAACATACATAAACATATGTATTCACATATAATAGCATGCAATAACATATATATTTATATAAAAGATTGCATGATTATATGTACACGTTTTTACTCGGGCTATCATTTAAAAATTTAAAAGAAATCTTTAATTAATTTATAACTTCTTTAACTAAAAATGAAAATTTTCAGTATCAATTACAAATTTTCTGCGTTTCAAGAAGAACACTTTATAATTTATTTAAAATTTTCTTCATTTCAGCGGAAATGGTACATAAATAGAACAAGCTCATTTGTAGCTGGAAAGCTATAATATATTTTATGTTTAATATAATTTTACCATATTTCCAAGTTGTATACGAGTTATATGAGAAGATCTTATGTTAATGTTTTGAATATTTGCTCCCAACTTGACACGAGTTACACTATAAAACCCTCTGGGTCGATAAAGATATAAAAAAAAAAAAAAGTTTGCCGATTTTTAGATAATTTGAGTTTTGTATTACTCTAAAAAAAAAGCAAAACAAGTGTAAAAATAAAAAGGAGAGTGAAAACAAAAAGCGTGTATTGTATATCTACCAAAGGTAACGAACAAGTTTTCAATTTATTTTGATCAATGGTGATAATCTTTAACTTCGAACTCATATATTAGTTCTCATTTAGTGGAATAATGTTTGATAGTTGCATGGTTCTTTCAGTTCTTTCAAAACGTGTTCTGATGATGGGGACCTAAAAAATTTCCGAAATAGATCTATCAATACATTCCTGAAAGTGATCAATTCATAAAATTGAAAACAAAAACTCTATAGATTATTTGTTAGGACAATATCCAAATAAAGAACTTGAATAATTTTCTTTTTCATTGCACAATTAAAGGTCGAAAAACATAATTTTTATTTATAATAAAATTATAAAAATAATAATAAATGAAATTTTTTTTTTTTTTAATTTTTAGTTTTTTTAAATTCTCTATAAGAAAAATATATTTATATATATTTCAATTTCTAGGATTTGCCGAATTATTTTAAATAATAGTAAATAATGAACTAAAAATAATCGCACTATTTGTCAATATTTAACCACGCCTACTTTGCCCATTTTTTTTTTTTAAATGGAAAAAGTTTTTTCATTTTTCTTTAATCTCTTATAGAAGAACAAATACTGTAAGTTTGGCGTTAATGCGATACAATTTTTCCTTAAGCGGGGGCAGTTGGCTTGGAAAGCAACATATGTATAATTAGGGTTATAACTTTTTGCGTATTTTACAAATATCAAAAATTACATGGCTTATGTCCGTAATTTCAAGGTGCTTAGATACCTACCCGATTTTGTTCGTGTACACTGTAGGTATCTAAGCACCAGTAGGTATATATTGCTTGAAATTACGGCCATTAGCCGTGCTGGTGGTAAAAAAAAAACTATAGAACCATGATATTACTTTTTCGGTGTCGTTTAAAAAGATCCCACACAAAACGCTATGAAGTTTTGATTAAAAAATTTTTAAAAATGCATTTTACTTAAAATTACATTGTTATGTACTTATACTATCACCAATAAAATATTTTACCGCCATTACAATACACACATATATATTATATTATACTATTTAAAATAAATAATAAATATATTGTGCGCCCCGGTAGGCTAGTTGGTAGCGTGCTGGCTTATCAGTGCGGGGGTCGTGGGTTCGATTCCCACCAGAGGCACTGGTCTGTTTTCGCTACAACGCGCCTAAGGCCATAGTAGCTAGTGCTCGGTTAGGGTAATAGTATATAATTTGTAATTATATGATTATTAATTAATAAAAAAAAAAAAAAAATAATAATAAATAAAAGAGGCTTTTAGAAATTGGTTTCAGTGCGGAAAGTTTTTGTTCCGAATTGACTTAAAAAAACGATATTTATTATCAGTACAAGATTGGCGTAAGGTGGTGCCATGTAATTTCTTTTTTTTTGGAATAAAAAAAATTATATCCCTAATGTATATTGTATATGTATGTCCTTTTTTATGTTGTTGACATATCCACCAACATTCACCAATCAACAACATAAAAAGGATGATAAAAAAAATTAAATAAAAATTTTAAAAATAAAACCTAAATGTTTTAATCCACGAATGAATAAAGTCAAACAATGATAAGTGAAACTTTAAATAAAATTAAAATTCACACACACCATTAAAACTTTTGATGATTTTTAGAGTGTGCAAACTATCGATTACACTATAAAACAGGTTATCGAAAATAACAGTTATTTTTTAATTTTTTTAAACAAAAAAAGCATATAGAAGCAAATTTTGGAGAACAGATTCAAGTATACCATATTGATCCTTGTGGAGAAGTCTTTCAGAAAATGTTCTGCTGTTTAAAAAGTTTAATTTTTATTTTTTCGAGCAAACATAAAAAATATTTTTTGGCTGTAATTTTTTAGAGCAAAAATAAAAGTTAAATATTTTTAAAATGCTTTAAAATAATTTTTTTCTTTTATTTTTAAAAGCTCATAAAAACCCTATAAAAGTGTGGAGAGTCATGATAAAAATAATCTTCATGGGAATTTTTAATTGCCACAAATTTAAAAACAAAAAGAGAAAATGTTGCTTATAAAAATCAAAAATAACTTTTATTTTTGCTTAAAAAAATAAAAGTAAAAAAAATAATTTTTTATTATTGCTCGAAAAATAAAAGTCAAAAAATAACTTTTAGTTCTGCTCGACAAAATAAATAGACATTTGACTTTTAAATAAAATTAATAATAAATACGGTTCCTGCTATAAAACACCAAAAAATATATACTTTTGCAATACATCATTTTCCCATAATCTTGGCACGCTGATCAAAAATGTTAAAGTCGTACGGTTAGATTACGAGATATTTGCACTTTTAAAGTTTTGTTGGACACCTTGTTTGTTGGCAATCTTGTGTTAATTACCTCGAAATTGAAGAATAAATGTTTCAAAATGTTTATAGTTTTGATATCAACGGATGTCCAGCATCCATTTGAGTATAATAATGTATTTTAATGCTCAATGATGTTTTGAGGATTCTGTAATGAACTTCAAAGTTTTTAGCTTCCGTGGGATTAACCATCTTGACAGCATTGTCAATCTGGTAACAGACCAGATTGATAACAGTGGACAACCGTTGGTTTAAACGTACTTGCCGTTGGCATAATGTTATTAATTTAAAAAATTGGTGCTTTGAAATTAGCATAAATTTAATCAATTTTGAGAAATATGTCTAATAAAACACATTTAAAAAGCAATAATACAGTACAATCTTAGTCTTATATAAGGTGGCGCAAAAGTAATCCTCCTATCAGAAAATGCTATACATAATAAATACATAATAAAAAAAAAACATCGGAAGGTTATTTTTGCGCCACCTGTGAAATATAATAAAATAAGAATGATTCTAATGGGTTGTAATATTTTTAAAAACAATATTGGCAAAGAACTTTGCGGGTGGTACTGCAGGGTTTGCCAGTACTATTTGTTTGGCACGGTTGGCAATTTCTACCTGGGTTTTTGTTTAGACCTGCTAGTTTTTAAAGCAGCAAATGGATTTCATCCGTTTTAAATAACACGCAAACTAGATGCTTTAACAATAAACATTTTGTATTAAAATTATAAAACCAGCTCAAATTTCTTGAAATATTTGAATAACTAATTGAATTTTGAAAATTATATGCACAAATATACAAAAAAAGCCATGCAGTGAAGGGTTAAAGTTGCAAATTTTTGGAATGGTCTAATATTAGCATTCTTTAAACCTAAGTTGAACAAAAGTAGTGAAAAACATAAATATTTGGTACAAAATTTAAGAATTTAATTTGCTGACTAGAGTCATGCATTAACCCTTTACTAGAGACTATTCTAGCAATTCGCCCAATTGAGGGTACTGGTGAAGTACGAGGCCACATTGATTATGATGCGGCTGAGGGCTACCGAGGAGGAATGGGACAGTAATGGCCATATTACCGGGCACTGTACTATTTTGGACCAGTTGCCAGGGTATTGCGTCCCAGAATGGGACTGCGACAGGATTTCAGAGAGGTCGGTCACGACGCTCTGTGACACGTTAATCCCCGACAGGGAACCATGGTTAAATGGGACCTTCTTGGGGAACCACCCGGGGATCCACTTTTACACGGATGGATCGAAACTTGATGGGAAAACGGGTCTGGGCTTCTGTGACTCTGACTTCAATGTACGCAAATGCTTCCGTGTTCCTGACCATTATACCGTACTACAGGCGGAGGTCATCGCGATTACGGAATGGATTAAGCAGGTGAATATCATGGGGTTCACCGGAGCTATTGTGATTTTCACAGATAGCCAAGCGGCTATCCGGGCTCTACCTACGGACTCTGTGGGATCAATGACGATAATCAGGTGTAAATGAGAAATTAACGATTTCTCTGCACGGGGACGCATTGAAATGATTTGGATGCCGGGACACTGTGGTATAGCGGGGAACAAAATGGCTTATGAATTGGCTAGGGGAGGATCTTCCCTGGAGTTAGTCACTTTGGGGAACGCTAGACCTTTTCGAGCTCTCAAGGCGGAGCTGGTGGATTGGGCTGACAGAATGCATAGGACCATCTGGGGGAATGCGGGTGTTGGCTGGACCACGGGAATTCTCTGGGGCAACCCGGACAGGGACAGGAAGAAGGAAAATTCTGAATGTTAGTAGGAAGGAACTGAGTCTTTTGATGGAAATCCTCACGGGACACTCGACACTGAGGAACCGTCTCCACCGTATTGGTTGAGCGGACTCGGGAGTCTGGAGGGCCTGTGGGGATGACGAGGAGACCTTGGAACACTATCTCTGTGAATGCCCGGCATTTGCCGGGATCCGGGTCGAAATACTATCCAGTGACCCAATATCCACATTGGGGGATCTTAGGGGCATAGGATGAAAGAGGTTGAGGAATTTCGTCAGAGCGAAGGAGTTCCTGGGGTAAGAAAAAGACATGGGACCGATTTTTAGAGCGCACAACAAGCCGACATTCTGGATTAAGTGTAAGTCCTCAGGGACTTGAGTCGGATTAGGGAAGCATTTCCCTTTTCCGAATCGTCTTTTCGACCTAACCTAACCCTTTACTGCATGGTGTGACATATATTTAATTTGAATGAATGCTGAGCCTGATATATGAAAGCTAGACACATTTTTTTTATTAAATGCAATTAAGCCACACCTCTGCACTCATAGAAGTAAACCTGTAAAAATAGCAAAAAAGCTACTAAAAATTAGTTAAAAATTACCTTGCAGAAAAAACTGCTAAAATTAGAAGATTTTTTTACTAAATATTAGTAATATAAGAACAAAAATAAATCTGTTGAATTTACATATACTTAGTTGTATTTGAGCTAAATTTTAGTTAATTGAAAGTAACAAAATAATCTGCTAAAATCAGTAAAAGCATTTACTAAATATTAGTAAACATTAGTAAAAATTAATAAACAAAAACACACATACCAACGTATCGTTCACATACTTTTTTTTGAGTATCATATTTTTTTGTTTTTGTAGAAGTTATTTATTACTTTTTTCCTTTTTAATTTTCAATAAAAGTTTTAATTGATATTATCATTGGCGTGATAGGTGGAAAAGCAATTAAAATATTAATTGATTCGATAAATTTTTTTATTGAAACCTGTTTTTAGTTTTTTCTGTGTATTTTAGATGTTAAAGAAACGAAAATTGCAAGCTGCGGTAAAAACTAGAGGGCTGAAACTTAAAACTGAGAAATTTCCAATTTCCTACATAATCAAATGAATTTTTAACTTCCGTAGATATTTAAACTGTAAAAAAATGTTAACACGTTAAAGTTGAAATAGAATAGTTGAGATTTTAAATTGCTTGTAATATTTGAGATCAGCGTCCTCAAATTATGCGAAAATTATGTATTGCAAGAGGAGAACCTTCCAAAAATTTAAAGTTGTCAAATTTGTGTTTATTTCACAACATTTTCAATGTTGTCCCTAAGTTTGGTTTCACTTATCCTTATTGGACTGTACTCTCATAACGCAAAGCCAGTCAAACGCATTTACAACTACTCAAATTTTATAGTTTTTTTCTTTTCTGTTGGACATAGTTTTTTATGGCTGTATGTATGTGTGTGTGTGTGTTGATGAGAGTGTATGAGTGTATTTGAATGTATTTTAAATATCCACATCAGAAACTGATGTTGCTTGTTGATGCTTTTCAACGCTTGATAATCATAAAAATGTAAATTCACACACAACAACTCTTGACTACTGGGCTACAAAACAACGAAAACTGGAAAAACACGAATGGTTAGTGGTGGGCTTTTGGTTAACTAAAATGCCTGGACACATTCGAACAAAGCGCACAGTGATATTGGTGCACAGTGTAATATATCTGAAAATGTTTGGAAATAATTCGCTCATTTCTTACTTAGTAGTTCGATTGCAATGAAATTTGGAACAGGCATAAGTGACGTAATATTGAGCTTAAGTTTTCATATGACCACCCAAAATAGGAAGCTTTTTGCATATAAATTTTGAGTGCTCGCCATTTTTTTTTTTGTTTCTAATCCAATTTTCAAAAAATATAACATATTTATAATCTAACAAAAAAACATGCTTACATGTTTTGGTTATCTCCAATAGTTCCAGAGATATTCCCATTTAAAAATAGGAAAATCCAAATTTGGTCCGAGTTAAGTCCAGCTTTTTGCAAATAGCAGGACGAAATCGTGGCAAATACATAATAACTGCCCGACGAAAAAAGTTTCGATATAATCATATATGATTATATATAGTATCACATATAACTAAACGTCGCATCACATCTCATCTGATCCGAAGTTGACCTCATGGTATCTAAGTTGATCTCATGGTATCTCATGCGATCTAATCTCATATAGTTTGATCCGAAAAATGATCAAATTATATATAATTTGAAACAATTTTAGTTCAGAAAGACAATTTTAGTGGAGCTAAAAGACTGTTGGGGAAAAAATCGCAAAAATTTGATTTTTATAAATTTTCTACTTTAAACGAATGTAGTTTTTGAGTGGATTAAGATATCGCAGTAATTTTTTTTGTTTAATCAAGAATTTATTTAGTTAAATAGCAAATTTAAAAGAGAAACTGGAACCGATTTCGTCCCGCTATTCGTAAAACACTGGACCTGAACCGGACCAAATTGGAAATTTCACCTTTTTACATGGGAATATCTCAGGAACTATTAGATATAAACCATACATATACGCATGTTTTTTGTTGGTCTTTACTGGCAGATTACAAATACGTTAATTTTATGAAAACCGGATTAGAAACAAAAAAATGGCGAGCACTCAAAATTGTAAAGGGTGTTTTTTATACAGGTATAGAACTTTAAGTTGGCAAGACTTTTTTAACTGGCTTCCATTTGGTCAGCTGTCAAGTGATTTATGTTTAGTTTGGCATTTCAACATGAATAAACTGACGCCTGCACAACGCTTCCAATTTGTGCAAATTTATTTTGAAAATCATGGTTGTGTTCGAAATACGTATCACGCACTACGTCCATTTTACGGTCAACATAATCGTCCATCAACGCAATTAATTCGATTAACTATGGAACGTTTTCCCACCACTTTTACTCTAAATGATAATATGCATCCACAGAGACGTCATACAGTGCGTATAGAAGAAGTCATTGCTGCTGTAGAGCATAGTATAGAGGAAGACCCCAATCAGTCTATCCGTCAATGGTGAGCGCTATAGAGCCATGATTACTGACTTCTTCGTTCATCAATTAAACAAACATGATGTGCAGGAGCTGTGGTTTCAACAAGACGTCGCAACATGTTACAAAGCTCGTGCCACAATTGATTAATTGAAGGAAACGTTTGGTAACCGCATCGTTTGACGTTTCGGAGCCGTGAATTGGCCTCCAATATCGTGCGATTTAACGCCGTTGGTCTATTTTCTGTGGGTATATGTGAAGTCGCTAGTCTACGCCGATACGCCCCGAAACGATTGACCACTTGGAGGACAATACTCGCCACGTTTTTGAAAATATATATTGGAAAAAGTCATCGAAAGTTGGACCTTCAGATGAGACGGCGTTCATATGCCAGAAGTCATATTTAAATTATAATGCCAGAAGATTATCTTTCGAATAAAGTAAATTTCATGTCAATTTAAAAAATTCCATTTCAAAGTTCTATATCTCTATAAAAAAAAACACCCTTTACTAGTATAAATCTAGAAAATATGCTTTATTTTCTTTATTTTTGTAATTGTACTGAGACTGAAAGCTCGTCATAAATTAAAACAAAAAAAAAAAAAAAAATCTCGATGTATATAAAAACAAAAAACCAATAAAACTGTAAAGAATCATTTAAGTTTTGAAAACTTTTACCAAAAATAAGTCGTTGCTTTTAGCTCTATGAAAATAAAACAGTAAAACCCATTTAAATATCGAAAACCTAAAATGAAATTCATGAAATAGTATTAAAAGTAACAAAATATATCAAAAAAAAATATTAGTTTTCACATTTATATAGAAAACAAAAACGATCAAAATCAGAAACGGTCCTTTTTGACGAAAAAGCGAAAAAATCGCTAACTCTCCCAACTAATCGCAAATATTTTAAATTTTTTTTTAATTTTTAGATTTTTGTATTTAATTTGATGCAAAAATCTTGTTTTTTGCTTTTCATTTCATAAAGTTATAATGTACTTTATAAATTTAGTATGTGTAAATTTTGTGGGATAATCTGAACAACTTCATCTGATTTGGCTTTTAGCATTATGTTTTTATTGATGTAGTAGCTTTTTCCCCTTTCTTTCCTCTATAAAAAACGCCCTTTATATGCAGTTAGTTCCCTAGAGTCGGTGGTCATATTGTAGCCCCCGGGGGTATTTTAAAAGTTCAAAATCAAAACTTAAGCTCGATGTTACGTGGTTTATGTCTTTTAAAAATTTCACGAAATACTCAGGAAAATATAATTTGCAATTAAATTTTTTAAAAACTCAAAATCTACGAGAAATTATTTTAAATTCTGAAACATCAATTGAATATTATTTGTGTTATTCTTAATTTTAAATGGAATTTTTTGAACAGAATTTAAAATTTAGTAATTTTAATTAATGTTTTTTTAAATAGAAATTATATTTTCTTAATTTGAAATGGATATTTTTAATTTGAATTGATGTTCTTTACTTCTATTGATGTATTAAAATTTTATATTATTATCAACCAAAAAAACAGCTCTCCAAGCAATGTTTTAAACGCTTTAAAAATTCTCAAAAAACAGTCAAATAAATTAAATTAAAAATAAACCGTTAAATTTCATTAAATCGTTACTAAAATTAAAATTTGTTCCTTGGAATTTTGTCAGTCACACAAAGTTACAATAGAAAAATTGTTTTTCTTAGCCTACAATGTTCAAGTTGTTTTATCAAACATTTTTTCATAATAAATATAACATTAATGAAAACGAAAATTATTCAAGTTCGAGGCCATACTCTATATTTCTTCATTAGGATATTGTCCTAACGAATAATCTATAGAGTTTTTTGTTTTCAAATTTATTACTTGACCCTTTCAGGAATGTGTTGATAGATCTATTTCGGGAATTTTCTAGGTTCCCATCATTAGAACACGTTTTGAAAGCGGTAACAATACCATGCCAAACATCAAACATTCATATGAACTAGTTTACTCACTACATGAGAACTAATATACATATGAGTTTGAAGTTAAAGATTATAACCATTGATCAAAATAAATTGAAAACTTGTATTAAATTTTTTATTTTTATTATGGCCTCGAACTTGAATAATTTTCATTTTCATTGCACAATTAAAGATCGAAAAAAAACATAATTTTTATTTTTAATAAAAATTATAACAAACTTATAACATTAATGTTTAATTCTCAATTTAAAAAAATACTTCAAACTTCCGATTGCTAAAAAAATAGAAAAAATCACTATTTTAAAATAAAAAAGCTAAAATAAGCATAATTTTTTAAGACAAACGTAACATTGGGTTACTTCTTCAGTGAACAATTATTACAATTTGATTTAATCAATTTTTTTTTAAATACCCCACTGTGTGGTTGTAGCAGTAGTACACAAATGTATGAATGCGAGTATGAGAGTGTATAAGTAGTGCCTGCGGGTAATTAAATGGGAAATAAGTTAAAAATTGCTTGTTGCTTTTACTCTCTAGGATACTCATCCACATGAATGTGTAGTTATGGATATAGCCATCATTATCATCATCGTAGTCATCATCATCATCATCTATATCGTTATACTCTCATCGTCAACGTTATCGCGATGAAACAACAAAATATATAGTTCTTTTATATTCCGTAATTTGCAATTAAAATGTAATTTAACTGACGTTTATATTGGATTCATAATAAAAAAAAGTACAAGGAAAAAAACAACTACTACAACAACAGCCTTTTAATGGAATATTGAAATCTATGGTTAGTTAAGGATAACGCTGATAGTGACAAAATAAAAATATATTTATGAATGTTTATCATGTGTAATAACCCAGTAAACAATTTATGCTAAATCTTTGGGTAACACTTAATGTACCAGTAAATAAAAATATATCTATTTCACTTCTTAACTAATTAATGCTCACATGGAAAACAGCCTCGTGTTTATAACAGAATTTGTAGACAATTGAATCGTTCGGTTGTGATGAAAACATAAAAACAATTGAAACAAGATTAATTTAACGGTGACAGCATAAACTTTCGGTTTGAATACCAAAAATTATGTTGTCAGCACGATTCGTTTTCTAGACGTATATTGTTTAACGTCTATCTGTTGAAATGCAAAATACTCCGCAAATGTAGGAGCGGAATTGCTAACTTTTAATAATATTGTTTGTTAATATTATAAGTAGTTTGGTATTGCAAATAAGTAAAATCTATTGACGGATTCAAAAGTTATAGTTGAAAATGTAAAATTACCCCATTGTATAAGTAATGACAATTAATCATTTGAAAAACGCCGAAAACTATTAATGGATGAAGGATTTGCGAAATACGGCACATTCAATATTAATTCTATGAAATATATTTAAGAAAATTTAAAAGTTTTTTAGCTTCATAGCCAACATATTTCAGAGCACTCGGAAATTATGACTTATAACAGAATCTTAAATATGATAATTTGTAGGCTCTTATTTAGAGCCCGTCTAAAATTTTTTTTAATTTTTCCAATACTCAGTTTGTGAAGTTTCCAATAATGCACACAGAGAAATAAAGTGCCAACCGAATTGAAAAGTGTATAATAATGGTAACAACTTATAAATTCAGTTAGTCCAACGATATTGCCATTAGATTTCTGAATATTTTGAGTGTTGCAAATAAAATTCAGTTGCATATAACCGAACTTTGTTGTGAAAACTAATGTTAAGTGGTGCCAACCATCTGAAACTCGTAATAACGGAATTTGAGTCATAGTAACCAAATATTAGTTGGCAAATATCTAAATTTTTCTCTGTGTGTGCTCATATTTAGGAATTTATTACGTTCAAAACGAGTCTTCATTTGCAAAGAAAAACACTCCCATTTAGCTATGATTTCAATATGTTTCAAGGTTGTTTTATGAGTCTTTTCGGACTCCAATTGTACACTGGGATAACATTTATTGAAAAAATTTTCTCGAATTGAAAAATATTTTAAAATCGGAAAATAAAAAGATTACTTAAAACAGGAGTGCCCAAAAGTTCCTTATGGAAGAGCAAACACCAATACATTTAAAGAAAAACTAATTTTTATTCAATATTTTTTGTTGTAAAAACCAATACATACAAAGAAAAAAGAAAAAAATATTTCAATGTTTACCAGCAAAGCATACGAAAGTGTTGTTGCTTTGCGCTTGCGTGTATACAGTGAAGAACGACAAAAAAACTAATAAGACAAAGTTGTTTGTGTATTTCGTATTGCTAGTGCTGAGCGCTCTATATGTGTATTAAAACACACAGCCTATAGCTAAGTGTTTTTACAAAAACAAATGAGCACCAAGCGCATAGGCCTTGGGCACCCCTGACTTAAAATAAAACAGAAGACTCTTATGAAAAAACTCAACCGCTAAACAGTATAAAATCAATATATGCACTCAAAAACATGTGACAGATTCAACATGACAGTTGTTAGTGTATGTAGCATTAGTTGTTGTTTTTAAATGTAGTTACAGTTGTTTCTCAATTATGCAGTTATTATTAACAAACTAAAGGGTCCGCCAAATAACTTTTTTTTTGAAAATGCTATAAAAAAAACTACTGAATATTTTCTCGAATTTCTTTTTTTATTTGAAAGTACAATCCTTCCGGTTAATAATGGAAAATAATTTTATTAAAATGGCTGCCTCGGCTGGCCATGCACATTATCGATGAATTGATGTTGATGGCGCTTCACGCACACTTTCTGCCACAGCAGCAATATTCTCGGGTGTACGCACCGTTTTTTGGCTTTTCACGCTTTGGTTTATCGATGAGGATGACAGTTTCTTTCACTTTTTTTCACAAGATAACGAACATACGGAGCTGACGGTGCTTCTCTTCTTCCATCCGTACGCAATTTTCGCACAAATTCTGCAACATTACCATGATTTTCAAAGTAATGTCGCAATATTTCCCAGCGTTGTTCAAGCGTATACACAACCATATTCGTTCAGCGGAAGGATAAAACTAATTATCTGTCAAATTAGACATGAGCTAAGTGCTACCATTCACGAAATAAGCACTAGCTGAAAAAAAACGTTAGATGGCGGACCCTTTATAAATATATCAATAATGATAAATATAAAATAAACAAGAATTTTTAAAAAACGAAATTTTGTATTCTTTTAAATAACAAACAAAAGTTTTAGTGATTATTGCAATAATACTGTAACTGGTCTTTGTTAATAAGTATACTAAAATAACTGTCTCAAACAACTGCTACGAAAATACGGTTATTTTTTTCAGTTCTTTTTTTAACAACTGTCATAATATTTGTTTTTTATTATTTCATAGAAAACCAATTGCAGTTGAAAACAACAACTTCTGCTTATTATACAAACAACTGTCATGTAGTAACTGTCAAACTTTTTTGAGTGTAGCCAATTTCATCGTATCTCCAATGCATAAAAATTTAATTACTGAAGTACCATTTGGAATTTGGACTCTTCATTTTTAGGAGGGCGTTTGAAATCAAATTTTGTTTGTAAAAAATATATTTTTTAAATACCGAAAAAATAACTGTTCAAAAAAATCATCACATCATAAAAGATTTCACATGTTTATACATTTTGAACAATTTTTCGTGTAGAATATTCTTAAATTGTAAAATATTGTTACTTAAGAAAAAAAAAAAAGACAATTATTTCAGCTCACCAAGGCGGGGTATATTGTTAATAAAACGGAATTAAAATGCATGGCTGAGTAAATCCTGCCATAAGTGGAGTGGACACGTTGTCGATAACTGAACAAATTGTCATTTGAACTTTTTTATTAGATCTCCTAAAGTTACAGATAACAGGACGTTTGTCCATAAAATACCAAAAACATTTCAAGTTTACAAACAAAACAAGCACACATACAATTACACAAACAGGCGCATTACCAAAAACACATATACAAAAGTATATTTCACACACTTTTTTTTGAGTAACATCCCTATGGGAAATGAGGAGTCAATTGTCTTAAAAGTGACTGGTTAAAGAAGGACTTATCACAGGACTAGTATAATTTAATACTGAAGTGGGTTAAGCAGTGTCAATTGTCCTAAAATTACCAATACTGTGACATGTAAAGGGAGGACATACCACTTAACCAGAATGCTTATTAACAAGAAAAAGCCAGTTGGCCAGAATTTTACGCATTGGAAGCTGATTAGTTTTCGTTTATTTTATACGAAATGGCCCTTTTGCGACAGTCTTGTGGTATGCCCATCTTTGGTTAGTCCTGTGGCATGTCACTATGTGGTTTAAAGGTGGACAAATGACCCCCCTCCTATGACAAGCCAATGTTAAAGTTGTCAGTTGTTTACATAGCGTAGGGTTTAGCAGAGGACCGGTCTCTGGCACGAAGGGACCGATCCTGTGGCACACGCAGAACCGGTCCCATTCCCCATAGGGATATTTTTTTGTAGATAGTTAGTTATAGCTTTTTTCGTTTAGTTTGCAATTAAAGTTTTAATTGATATTATCATTGCCACGATAATTGCTAAATCAATTAAAATATTAATTGTTTCAATAAATTTTTTTTATTGAAATCCGTTTTTAGTTTTTTCTGTGAATGGAATATAAAAATATTATGAACAAATATCGTAATAACGTCTATCCGTTATGATTTAATCAAATTTACTTGAGTGGATGTTACAATATTGTCGCTTAGTTATGTGTGTTATAAAGGCACACAATACAAATATCCTTCCCCATATTACAAAATAAAACAATGACACCAAAACATTCGTTCATATGTTAGATCAATGTATGAGCTTACCCAGCAAAAAATAACCTGAATTTTTTAAGCAGTAACTACATTTGTATGCTTCCAAATAGCGCTTCACCGCCTTGCATACAATAACGCAATTATGGAAGGCATTGTGTTGTGCTTCCCAAAATGCCTTCTTTAAGGCAGTGAGCAATGCTTACAGTGAAGCAATAAAGAATGCATACCATGAAGCAATAATGTTTGTCAACATAGAAAAAAGCGCTTCTTATTGCCTACGAAGGCATGAATTTATTGCTTCTAAGAGCACATGATAGAAG
>CM037851.1:311816735-311922456 GCA_021234595.1 Delia radicum | reverse complement strand
TACCTTACCTTACCTTACCTTACCTTACCTTACCTTACCTTACCTTACCTTACCTTACCTTACCTTACCTTACCTTACCTTACCTTACCTTACTTACCTACCTAACCTAACCCTTTACTGCATGGTATTATATATTTAACGAATAATTTGAATGAATGCAGAGCCTGATATATATTTTTTTATTAAATGCAATTAAGCCACACCTCTGCACTCATAGAAGTAAACCTGTAAAAATAGCAAAAAAGCTACTAAAAATTAGTTGAAAATTACCTTGCAGAAGAAACTGTTAAAATTAGCAGATTTTTTTTACTAAATATTAGTAATATAAGAACAAAATAAATCTGCTGAATTTACAAATACTTAGTTGTATTTGAGCTAAATTTTAGTTAATTGAAAGTAACAAAATAATCTGCTAAAATCAGCAAAAGCATTTACTAAATATTAGTAAATAGTAGTAAACATTAGTAAACAAAAGCACACATGCCAACGAATCGTTCACATACTTTTTTTTGAGTATCATATTTTTTTGTAGAAGTTATTTATAACTTTTTTTCCTTTTTAATTTTCAATAAAAGTTTTAATTGATATTATCATTGGCGTGATAGGTGGAAAAGCAATTAAAATATTAATTGATTCGATAAATTTTTTTATTGAAACCTGTTTTTAGTTTTTTCTGTGTATTTTAGATGTTAAAGAAACGAAAATTGCAAGTTGTGCGGTAAAAACTAGAGGGCTGAAACTTAAAACTGAGAAATTTCCAATTCCTACATAATCAAATGAATTTTTAACTTCCGTAGATATTAAAACTGTAAAAAAATGTTAACACGTTAAAGTTGAAATAGAATAGTTAGATTTTAAATTGTTTGTAATATTTGAGATACAGCGTCCTCAAATTATGCGAAAATTATGTATTGCAAGAGGAGAACCTTCCAAAAATTTAAAGTTGTCAAATTTGTGTTTATTTCACAAATTTTCAATGTTGTCCCTAAGTTTGGTTTCACTTATCCTTATTGGGACTGTACTCTCATAACGCAAAGCCAGTCAAACGCATTTACAAACTACTCAAATTTTATAGTTTTTTTTCTTTTCTGTTGGACATAGTTTTTTATGGCTGTATTATGTGTGTGTGTGTGTAGATGAGAGTGTAAGAGTGTATTTGAATGTATTTTAAATATCCACATCAGAAAACTGATGTTGCTTGTTGATGCTTTTCAACGCTTGATAATCATAAAAATGTAAATTCACACACAACAACTCTTGACTACTGGGATACAAAACAACGAAAACTGGAAAAACACGAAATGGTTAGTGGTGGGCTTTTGGTTAACTAAAATGCCTGGACACATTCGAACAAAGCGCACAGTGATATTGGTGCACAGTGTAATATATCAGAAAATGTTTTGGAAATAATTCGGGTCATTTCTTACTTAGTAGTCCGATTGCAATGAAATTTGAACCGGCATAAGTGACGTAATATCGAGCTTAAGTTTTGATATGGCCACCCAAAATAGGAAGCTTTTTGCATATAAAATTTTGAGTGCTCGCCATTTTTTTGTTTCTAATCCAATTTTCAAAAAAATTAACATATTTATAATCTTACAAAAAAAAACATGCTTACATGTGTTGGTTATCTCCAATAGTTCCAGAGATATTCCCATTTAAAAATAGGTCCGAGTTAAGTCTAGCTTTTTGCGAATAGCAGGACGAAATCGTGGCAAATACATAATAACTGCCCGACGAAAAAAGTTTCGATATAATCATATATGATTATATATAGTATCACATATAACTAAACGTCTCATCACATCTCATCTGGGTCCGAAGTTGACCTCATGGTATCTAAGTTGATCTCATGGTATCTCATGCGATCTAATCTCATATAGTTTGATCCGAAAAATGATCAAATTGTATATAATTTGAAACAATTTTAGTTCAGAAAGACAATTTTAGTGGAGCTAACAGACTGTTATGGAAAAAAATCGCAAAAATTTGATTTTTATAAATTTTTCTACTTAAACAAATGTTGTTTTTGAGTGGATTAAGGTATTGCATTAATTTTTTTTTGTTTAATCAAGAATTTATTTAGTTAAATAGCAAATTTAAAAGAGAAACTGGAACCGATTTCGTCCCGCTATTCGTAAAACACTGGACCTGAACCGGACCAAATTGGAAATTTCACACCTTTTTACATGGGAATATCTCAGGAACTATTAGATATAACCCATACATATACGCATGTTTTTGTTGGTCTTTACTGGCAGATTACAAATACGTTAATTTTATGAAAATCGGATTAGAAACAAAAAAAATGGCGAGCACTCAAAATTGTAAAGGGTGTTTTTTATACAGGTATAGAACTTTAAGTTGGCAAAGACTTTTTTAACTGGCTTCCATTTGGTCAGCTGTCAAGTGATTTATGTTTAGTTTGGCATTTAAACATGAATAAACTGACGCCTGCACAACGCTTCCAATTTGTGCAAATTTATTTTGAAAAAATCATGGTTGTGTTCGAAATACGTATCGCGCACTACGTCCATTTTACGGTCAACATAATCGTCCATCAAAGCAATTAATTCGATTAACTATGGAACGTTTTCCCCACCACTTTTACTCTAAATGATATATGCATCCACAGAGACGTCATACAGTGCGTATAGAAGAAGTCATTGCTGCTGTAGAGCATAGTATAGAGGAAGACCCCAATCAGTCTATCCGTCAATGGTGAGCGCTATAGAGCCATGATTACTGACTTCTTCGTTCATCAATAAACAAACATGATGTGCAGGAGCTGTGGTTTCAACAAGACGTCGCAACATGTTACAAAGCTCGTGCCACAATTGATTTATTGAAGGAAACGTTTGGTAACCGCATCGTTTGACGTTTCGGAGCCGTGAATTGGCCTCCAATATCGTGCGATTTAACGCCGTTGGTCTATTTTCTGTGGGTATATGTGAAGTCGCTAGTCTACGCGCCGATACGCCCGAAACGATTGACCCACTTGGAGGACAATACTCGCCACGTTTTTGAAAATATATATTGGAAAAAGTCATCGAAAGTTGGACCTTCAGATGAGACGGCGTTCATATGCCAGAAGTCATATTTAAATTATAATGCCAGAAGATTATCTTTCGAATAAAGTAAATTTCATGTCAATTTAAAAAATTCCATTTCAAAGTTCTATATCTCTATAAAAAAAAAAACACCCTTTACTAGTATAAATCTAGCAAATATGCTTCATTGGCTTTATTTTTGTAATTGTACTGAGACTGAAAGCTCGTCATAAATTAAAACAAAAAAAAAAAAAAAAATCTCGATATATATAAAAACAAAAAACCAATAAAACTGTAAAGAATCATTTAAGTTTGAACACTTTTTACCAAAAATAAGTCGTTGCTTTTAGCTCTATGAAAATAAAACAGTAAAACCCATTTAAATATCGAAAACCTAAAATGAAATTCATGAAATAGTATTAAAAGTAACAAAATATATCAAAAAAAAAATATTAGTTTTCACATTTATATAGAAAAACAAAAACGATCAAAATCAGAAACGGTCCTTTTTGACGAAAAAGCGAAAAATCGCTAACTCTCTCCCCAACTAATCGCAAATATTTTAATTTTTTTTTTAATTTTTAGATTTTTGTATTAATTTGATGCATAAATCTTGTTTTTTGCTTTTCATTTCATAAAGTTATAATGTACTTTCTAAATTTAGTATGTGTAAATTTTGTGGGATAATCTGAACAACTTCATCTGATTTGGCTTTAGCATTATGTTTTTATTGATGTAGTAGCTTTTTCCCCTTTCTTTCCTCTATAAAAAACGCCTTTATATGCAGTTAGTTCACTAGAGTCGGTGGTCATATTGTAGCCCCCGGGGGTATTTGAAAAGTTCAAAATCAAAACTTAAGCTCGATGTTACGTGGTTTATGTCTTTAAAAATTTCACGAAATACTCAGGAAAATATAATTTGCAATTAAATTTTTTAAAAACTCAAAATCTACGAGAAATTATTTTAAATTCTGAAACATCAATTGAATATTATTGTGTTATTCTTAATTTAAATGGAATTTTTGAACAGAATTTAAAATTTAGTAATTTTAATTAATGTTTTTTAAATAGAAAATTATATTTTCTTAATTTGAAATGGATATTTTTAATTTGAATTGATGTTCTTTACTTCTATTGATGTATTAAAATTTTATATTATTATCAACCAAAAAAAACCAGCTCCCCAAGCAATGTTTTAAACGCTTTAAAAATTCTCAAAAACAGTCAAATAAATTAAATTAAAAAATAAACCGTTAAATTTCATTAAATCGTTACTAAAATTAAAATTTGTTCCTTGGAATTTTGTCAGTCACACAAAGTTACAATAGAAAAATTGTTTTTCTTAGCCTACAATGTTCAAGTTGTTTTATCAAAACATTTTTCATTATAAATATAACATTAATGAAAATGAAAATTATTCAAGTTCGAGGCCATACTCTATATTTCTTCATTAGGATATTGTCCTAACGAATAATCTATAGAGTTTTTGTTTTTAAATTTATTATTTGACCCTTTCAGGAATGTGTTGATAGATCTATTTCGGGAATTTTCTAGGTTCCCATCATCAGAACACGTTTGAAAGCGGTAACAATCCCATGCCAAACATCAAACATTCATATGAACTAGTTTACTCACTACATGAGAACTAATATACATATGAGTTTGAAGTTAAAGATTATAACCATTGATCAAAAATAAATTGAAAACTTGTATTAAATTTTTTATTTTTATTATGGCCTCGAACTTGAATAATTTTCATTTTCATTGCACAATTAAAGATCGAAAAAAAACATAATTTTTATTTTAATAAAAATTATAACAAACTTATAACATTAATGTTTAATTCTCAATTTAAAAAAATACTTCAAACTTCCGATTGCTAAAAAAATAGAAAAAATCACTATTTTAAAAGAAAAAAGCTAAAATAAGGATAATTTTTAAGACAAACGTAACATTGGGTGACTTCTTCAGTGAACAATTATTACAATTTGATTCAATCAAATTTTTTTAAATACCCCACTGTGTGGTTGTAGCAGTAGTACACAAATGTATGAATGTGAGTATGAGAGTGTATAAGTAGTGCCTGCGGGTAATTAAATGGGAAATAAGTTAAAAATTGCTTGTTGCTTTTACTCTCTAGGATACTCATCCACATGAATGTGTAGTTATGGATATAGCCATCATTATCATCATCGTAGTCATCATCATCTATATCGTTATACTCTCATCGTCAACGTTATCGCGATGAAACAACAAAATATATAGTTCTTTTATATTCCGTAATTTGCAATTAAAATGTAATTTAACTGACGTTTATATTGGATTCATAATAAAAAAAAGTACAAGGAAAAAAACAACTACTACAACAACATCCTTTTAATGGAATATTGAAATCTATGGTTAGTTAAGGATAACGCTGATAGTGACAAAATGAAAAGATATTTATGAATGTTTATCATGTGTAATAACCCAGTAAACAATTTATGCTAAATCTTTGGGTAACACTTAATGTACCAGTAAATAAAAATATATCTATTTCGCTTCTTAACTAATTAATGCTCACATGGAAAACAGCCTCGTGTTTATAACAGAATTTGTAGACAATTGAATCGTTCGGTTGTGATGAAAACATAAAACAATTGAAACAAGATTAATTTGACGGTGACAGCATAAACTTTCAGTTTGAATGCCAAAAATTATGTTGTCAGCACGATTCGTTTTCTAGACGTATATTGTTTAACGTCTATCTATTGAAATGCAATATACTCCGCAAATGTAGGAGCGGAATTGCTAACTTTTAATAATATTGTATGTTTATATTATAAGTAGTTTGGTATTGAAAATGAGCAAAATTGATTGACGGGTTCAAAAGTTAGAGTTGAAAATGTTAAATTACCCCATTGTATAAGTAATGACAATTAATCATTTGAAAAACGCCGAAAACTATTAATGGATGAAGGGTTTGCGAAATACGGCACATGCAATATTAATTCAATGAAATATATTTAAGAAAATTAAAAGTTTTTTAGCTTCGCAGCCAACATATTTCTGAGCACTCAGAAATTACGACTAATAACATAATCTTAAATATGATAATTTTTAGGCTCTTATTTAGAGCCCGTCTAAAATTTTTTTTTAATTTTTCCAATACTCAGTTTGCAATAATGCACACAGAGAAATAAGTGCCAACCGAATTGAAAAGTGTATAATAATGGTAACATTTTATAAATTCAGTTAGTCCAACGATATTGCCATTAGATTTCTGAATATTTTGAGTGTTGCAAATAAAATTCAGTTGCATTAACCGAACTTTGTTGTGAAAACTAATGTTAAGTGGTGCCACCATCTGAAACTCGTAATAACGGAATTTGAGTCATAGTAACCAAATATTAGTTGGCAAATATCTAAATTTTTTCTGTGTGTGTCTCATATTTAGGAATTTATTACGTTCAAAACGAGTCTTCATTTGCAAAGAAAAACACTCCCATTTAGCTATGATTTCAATATGTTTCAAGGTTGTTTTATGAGTCTTTTCGGACTCCAATTGTACACTGGGATAACATTTATTGAAAAAATTTTCTCGAATTGAAAAATATTTTAAAATCGGAAAATAAAAAGATTACTTAAAACAGGAGTGGCCCAAAAGTTCCTTATGGAAGAGCAAACACCAATACATTTAAAGAAAAACTAATTTTATTCAATATTTTTGTTGTAAAAACCAATACATACAAAGAAAAAAGAAAAAAATATTTCAATGTTTACCAGCAAAGCATACGAAAGTGTTGTTGCTTTGCGCTTGCGTGTATACAGTGAAGAACGACAAAAAAACTAATAAGACAAAGTTGTTTGTGTATTTCGTATTGCTAGTGCTGAGCGCTCTATATGTGTATTAAAACACACAGCCTATAGCTAAGTGTTTTTACAAAAACAAATGAGCACCAAGCGCATAGGCCTTGGGCACCCCTGACTTAAAATAAAACAGAAGACTCTTATGAAAAAACTCAAACCGCTAAACAGTATAAAATCAATATATGCACTCAAAAACATGTGACAGATTCAACATGACAGTTGTTAGTGTATGTAGCATTAGTTGTTGTTTTTAAATGCAGTTACAGTTGTTTTCTCAATTATGCAGTTATTATTAACAAACTAAAGGGTCCGCCAAATAACTTTTTTTTGAAAATGCTATAAAAAAAAACTACTGAATATTTTCTCAAATTTCTTTTTTTATTGAAAGTACAATCCTTCCGGTTAATAATGGAAAAATAATTTTATTCAAAATGGCTGCCTCGGCTGGCCATGCACATTATCGATGAATTGATGTTGATGGCGCTTCAAACGCACACTTTCTGCCACAGCAGCAATATTCTCGGGTGTACGCACCGTTTTTGGCTTTTCACGCTTTGGTTTATCGATGAGGATGACAGTTTCTTTCAATTTTTTCACAAGATAACGAACATACGGAGCTGATGGTGCTTCTCTTCTTCCATCCGTACGCAATTTTCGCACACATTCTGCAACATTACCATGATTTTCAAAGTAATGTCGTAATATTTCCCAGCGTTGTTCAAGCGTATACACAACCATATTCGTTCAGCGGAAGGATAAAATTAATTATCTGTCAAATCAGACATGAGCTAAGTGCTACCATTCACGAAATAAGCACTAGTTGATAAAAAAAACGTTAGATGGCGGACCCTTTATAAATATATCAATAATGATAAATATAAAATAAACAAGAATTTTAAAAAACGAAATTTTGTATTCTTTTAAATAACAAACAAAAGTTTTAAGTGATTATTGCAATAATACTGTAACTGGTCTTTGTTAATAAGTATACTAAAATAACTGTCTCAAACAACTGCTACGAAAATACGGTTATTTTTTCAGTTCTTTTTTAACAACTGTCATAATATTTGTTTTTTATTATTTCATAGAAAACCAATTGCAGTTGAAAACAACAACTTCTGCTTATTATACAAACAACTGTCATGTAGTAACTGTCAAAACTTTTTGAGTGTAGCCGAATTTCATCGTATCTCCAATGCATAAAAATTTAATTACTGAAGTACCATTTGGAATTTGGACTCTTCATTTTTAGGAGGGCGTTTGAAATCAAATTTTGTTTGTAAAAAATATATTTTTTAAATACCGAAAAAATAAACTGTTCAAAAAAATCATCACATCATAAAAGATTTCACATGTTTATACATTTGAACAATTTTTCGTGTAGAATATTCTTAAATTGTAAAATATTGTTACTTAAGAAAAAAAAAAAAAGACAATTAATTTCAGCTCACCAAGGCGGGGTATATTGTTTAAAAAACGGGATTAAAATGCATGGCCATACGTTATCAATAACTGAACAAATTGCCATTTGAACTTTTTTATTAGATCTTCTAAAGTTACAGATAACAGGACGTTTGTCCATAAAATACCAAAAACATTTCAAGTTTACAAACAAAACAGGCACACATACAAATACACAAACAGGCGCAGCATTACCAAAAACACATATATTTTTGAGTAAATTTTTTTATTTGTAGGTAGTTAGTTATAGCTTTTTTCTTTTAGTTTGCTAAATCAATTAAAATATTAATTGATTCAATAAATTTTTTAATTGAAATCCGTTTTTAGTTTTTTTCTGTGAATGAATATAAAAATATTATGAACAAATATCGCAATAACGTCTTTTCGTTATGATTTAAACAATTTACTTGTGTGGATGTTACATAGTGTCGCTTGTGTGTTAATTGTGTGTTATAAAGGGCACACAATACAAATATCCTTCCACATATTACAAAATAAAACAATGGCACCAAAACATTAGTGCATACACACAAAAAAATATTTCTTAAATTGCGCCAAGTAAACATTTTGTTGAATAAAAAAAACATAATCAATTACTTTTTTAATTGACTCAATTACTTTTTTAATTGACTCAATTAAAAAGTAATCAATATTTTAAATAATATTGATTACTTTAAATAAACAAAAATATTGATTACTTTTTAATTGAATCAATTAAAAAAGTAATTGATTATTTTTTTTATTCAACAAAATGTGTACTTGGCGCAATTTTTTTTCTGTGTATGTTAGATCAATGCATGAGCTTACCCAGCTAAACATAACCTGAATTTGGTAAGCAGTAACTCCATTTGTATGCTTCCAAAAAAGCGCATTACTCACTGCTTTCTTTGAAGCAGTGAGTAATGCTTACAGTAAAGCAATAAAGAATGCATACCATGAAGCATTAATGTTGTCAACATAGAAAAAAAGCCCTTCTTATTGCCTAAGAAGGCATGCATTTATTGCTTCTAAGAGCACATGAAAGAAGCGCTTTTCACCTGCTCAAAAAAGAAATACCAAGTGGGACATCGCGATCAAAAAGCATGCCTTCTGGATTAGCTTTGGAAGCGATTCGTAATTAAATAATACCTTCCGGAGGCGCTTTTGGGTAAGCACTATTTTTTGCTGGGTATAAAAAACAAATATCTATCAAAAAATCAAAAATCAAAACATGTACAATAGTGACGATGTAAAAACGAATATGTTTTTGTACCTCTTTACTTAACAGTAATCAACAAGTCGCGTATTACTGTGTTTTGAGACAGTGATCCTTAAATTGAATAAATAATAAAAAAAAGCTCTGACTTTCAAAACCTTAATAAAATTCTGGAAACCCCGGGAATTCCCGGGAATGTTCAAAAAATCCCCGATCCCCGGTAGTGGAAAAAAGACGGGAATTTGAAAACCATACATGTAACTTTTACATTCGATTTTAAATTATATTCATTTTTTGTAAAACTTTGCTGAAAATATTTTAAAAATTATGAAAGCATTTAAATTTGAAGAGTACTTTTATAAATTCGTGTTAAAACTCATTATTATTATTATTATTATATTTTCCGAATTTAGCAATTTTTCTCGGTAATTTAGCCATTTTTTCACTTCAAGAGTTGGCAACTTTGATGTTGATATTGATTTAAAATTAGTAGTATCAGCGAGTTTCTATACAACTTATGGCGTTTTCTTTTCTGACAAAAATGTCACATTTTTTGTGCTTTGCCCTCAAATTTTCTTTTTTGTGTTCTTTCTAAATAAGGTGAACACCCTGAGAGGGTGCCGTATTTCTTTCTAAAAATGTTGCCATAAAAAGGCAAAAAGTGCGGAAAAGAAAACACCATTAGTCTCTCTCAATCATCTGCCCTCTTTTTATTTGTTCGTAAACTAGCACCGAGCAAAAGAAAACATGTTGCTGAAATTTAAAAGTCTAAACTAATTTTGATCATGTTTTTGAATAATAATTTAATAAAGTTTTTATATATTAACGATAAAATAAGCAAGATAAAATTAAAATATATTAAATTGAAAATGAAATGAAAAATGAAAATGAAAATTATTCAAGTTCGAGGCCATACTCTATATTTCTTTATTAGGATATTGTCCTAACAAATCTATAGAGTTTTTGTTTTCAAATTTATTATTTGACCATTTCAGGAATGTGTTGATAGATCTATTTTGGGAATGTTCTAGATTCCCATTATCAGAACACGTTTTGGAAGAGGTTACAATCCCATGCAAAACATCAAACATTCATTTAAACTAGTTTACTTACTACATGAGAACTGAGCTCGAAGTTAAAAATTATCACAATTGATCAAAAAATAAATTGAAAACTCGTTTTTTGTGTGTTTTATAGAAAATATATATCAAAATATTAGCAAAATAAAAGTGATTGTTTTAAGCAACAATGTTTTATCAACATGTTGCAATTATGTTTTGTTGCTGAGAGGCGCGGGCAGTGTAGTCTCTCTATCTGTATATACTCTTTGGTAGTATGTATTTTAAGTTCTACATTAAAATTTACCTTTTTCCTGAATACATACAAACTTAGCAAAGCATAGTTACATCTAAAATAATTGACAATTTCTATTAATAATAATTGTTGTTGTTGTTCTTTTCTTTTGTAGAGCATTAATCCTGGTCTGGTCGATACTAATTTTCTAAATGTTTATTCGCAATCAGTTGCCGAATTGCCTAAATTAAAAGCTGAAGATGTTGCACAAGCTGTTTACTATGCATTGGAGACACCCAATCATGTGCAGGTGGAGGATATCACATTGCAAGCAATGAGACGTCATGGAACGGACAATGAATGAAATGAAATGAATGATTGACACAAATATTAAAGGAAAACATAAACAATGAACTCTTAATTTATCCATGTAGATGAAACTAGAGAGAAAGCATATAAAATAAATAATTAATAATAAATAAATGTATTTTGTATTACATTGCAAATTTACCTGCTGTGTTTAATTATTGACTAAAGTTTTTGTGGGTCAATTAGATCCGTACATTTTGGATTGATTTAAAATAAATTACACATACATAATGTGAAATCAATTAAATTTAGTTTAAATCCCTTTTGTGTAAATCGAGACAAAATAAAAGAAAAAAAAATTTGAATTGCATTCAAGTTGTATGATTATATCGAAAAAAGTTTCGATATAATCATATATGATTAAATATAATGTCACATATAACTAAACATCACATCTCATCTGATCAGAAAAATTGGAAAATTTCAATTGCATTTAAGTTGTACCTTTAAAAATGTTAAGTAAAAATAAACATAATATGGAATAATCTATTAATTTTATAAAATAAATGGAATTTTGTATATAAAAATTATAAAAAAAACAAAATAATACACTTAGGAAATAAAGAACCCGACGAAAAAAGTTTCGATATAATCATATATGATTAAATATAATATTACATATAACTAAACATCACATCTGATCCGAAAAATTGCATACATAAGCTGATCTCATTGTATCTAATGGGATCTAATCTCATATAGTAGTAGTAGTAGTAAATCTTTATTTTCATTAAAAAAAATTATACCAAAAAGTTTACAATTATAATAGATTTCAATTTGTTTCTTTTCTTTTTTTTTTGTTTTTTTTTTTTGAAAATGAAGATATTACGACATTGACCATAGTCGTCTGTCGAACAAGAGAATTATTTTCTCCTAAATTTAAAAATCATAACGTGTTTAGTTTTGGTTTACATAATAATTAAAATTTTGTTGTTAATAATTATATTCATCTATTAATATTTTCCTGTACTTTAAAGTATTGATAATATAATATATAAGATTATCCTAACCTGCGTATCTGCCGTCCAAAATTTCAACGACTGTATCTCGATGTAAAAATGTTCTTACAAAATAACGGTATCTAAACTCTTTTAGAACTGGACATCGACCTATGAAGTGATATTGCTTTCTTCCTCATTTAAATTACATAAAGAACATATTTTTGATCTTGAGCCAAAACGCGTAGCATTTATCTCAATCAAATCACATCTTTGCTTTGAAGATCCACATTATATTATTTTGCGAGTTTCTATCTATCATGTAATATGATAGTTTTGAAAAATCCAGGTTCTTGTAAAATCTTTCAGTACGAATAGCACTTTGCAGGTATATTTTCTTGTTTGAGATTCTTAACTTTTCCATTAATTTATTACATTGGCAGTTAAAATAATTTTCGTGATATATTTTGAAATTCCCAGGTCATGTTGAGCTGTGTACAGAGTTGTTGAAGGTCTTTTACCCATAATATTTTTTTTATGAATAAGTTGAAGAGATAGCTTGTGGGATAACCTATTTGAACAGTATTCAAAAAGAGTACGACATACATATCGCAGGTGCAGATCTAGTGTGTAAAGGTGCCCATCTTCCATATTAGTTTCCAGCATCAGCATATATGTAGGTGTGAATTTGGGCAAACACAATATCTTCTTAACAAAATAACGTTGAAGTTTGTCTGTTTCACCGAAGTATGAATGCCCCCACACTTGTGCCCCATATGTTTGGGTTGCTCTACACGCTGCTTGAAAGAGTTGCCATTTTGCTCGTAATGGGATGTTAGCCTTGCTTAAGAAACAATTCTAGGTAGAGTTTATACTATTTTTAGCAGAATTATTTTCTACTTTCAATATGTTGCTTAAATGCTTAAATATCATTTTTGGAGTCAATGTCATTCCCAAATAACAGAAACTTGGTACTATCTTATCTCATTGCCCTTAAACATCCATCTTTCTTCTCTTGCACTTTTACCACCATTTCTAAATACCATAATTTCCGATTTACTCAGGTTAACTTCTAGATTCCAGTCTTCACAATACTTTTCCAATCTTTTAATCATGTTTTGCAACGTGTCTATATTGTCCGCCATTACAACAATATCGTCTGCGTATAAAAGTAATCTAATGTTTTCATTTTCTATAGATAGGCCTCCACCTAAACTTCATGCAGGTCATTAATGTACAACGCAAACAGCAAACATATAGTTTGAACGGAAAAAATGGGTCTATCAAATTATATATTATAATATTTAATATGTATATAATTTGATACAATTTTATCTAATAAGTTTTTTAATTAAAAACAAATTAAAATGTTTTAGAGATCAGTACTTTTTATTTATTTATAAAACATGCTTCTGCTATAAATAAAAGGTGTTTTTTATACAGGTATAGAACTTTAAGTTGTCAACACTTTTTAAACTGGCGGCCATTTTGTCAACTGTCAAGTGATTTATGTTACGTCCATTTTCATAAACGAATTTTGTTTAGCGATGAAGCTCAATTTTGGATAAATAGATACGTCAATAAACAAAACTGCCGTATTTGGAGTGATGATAATCCTGAAGTGTATGTTGAGACACCGTTACAATCCAGAAAAACTGACTGTTCGTACTTCTTTAAAACCGATGCTGGTCAGAAATTTACAGTTAATGGTGACCGCTATATACTGACTGTTTCGTTCATCAATTTAACAACCATGATGTGCAGGAGCTGTGGTTTCAACAAGACGGCGATTTAACGCCGCTGTACTATTTTCTGTGGGGGATATGTGAAGTAGCTAGCCTACGCCGATAAGCCCGAAACGATTGACCACTTAGAGGACAACATTCGCCGCGTTATTGCCAATATACGGCCACAAATTTTGTCATCGAAAATTGGACCTCCAGATTAAACTACGTCCGAGCCAGCCGTAGCGGTCATATGCCAGAAGTCATATGTAAATTATAATGACAGAAGATTATCTTTCAAATGAAGTAAATTTCATGTAAATTTTAAAAATTCATTTTTGTTTTTTTCCATTTCAAAGTTATATACCTCTATAAAAAACACCCTTTATTATCTATCTAATTTCCTAAAACCGATAAAAATATTCTATCTAGAGGCTTAAGGATTGCTCGATTTTAAAAGTTGATGATATTTTATATTGGGTTTGTTTTTTCTAAGCTTTTTGCCATTTTTTTAGTCAAAGTTAAGAATATTTACAAGTTCTTTCCGACATTAACCGAAAAAGAGGCGATTACTCGAGGAATCGGTTAATCGATTAACCGAATTGGAAACACTACATTTCATACATTATAACATATTACTTAACAATTTTTTCTATTCATACAATTGTTTCTATTATGCAAAATCTTTACAAAATGTCAAACTTATATTGCATACTTCTAGTATTTTGTGTACATATTTTAATCAAGAATTACTTGGTAAATGTAACAAAAAAAAAGTATGGATGAACATATCAGATAATAGATAATTTCTTGAACACAATACAACACACAAAAAGTCTGTGAAATAAAACATGTATTAAATGAAACATTATTTAAATATAAATAAATTAAAACTTTTAAATAAAGAAGAAGTAGCCGAAACAAAAATCTGAAAAATTGTAAGTGTTTTTTACACACACAGAAATTGTTGCCAAGTAACTAGAAGCATATCAACTAAGTTTCGCCACATAAATTATTCAATAATTAAGTAAAAACAAGTAAAAACTTGGTAAAATTTAATTATTAGTTAAAATGCTCTTAATTACTTGGCAACGGTTATTTAGTATGTAGTTATTTATTAACAACTAAATTTTAACCCCAATTTTTTTTAGATCAAAGTCAATGCATTGGTGAAATTGAATGGGGCTAATGTGAAGGAAGTGGTAATTTTAATTAGAATAGGTATTATATAAAATTAATGTTGTGTATATGAGACAATTTATTAAACTATCTGCACACAAAAAATGAACGTTTATTAAATAAAGGGTATATACTTTTACCAAGTACAGGAGGACTATTTCAACTAATAACTATTTCTACAAAAAAAAAAAACTTCAGCTTATTTACATGTATATCACTTCGAACATTTACCTAAGTTTTGACAAATTATCGCTAATTTTATGTAGTTGTATAATTACTACGAAACTTTGTAAACTATAATTGTAATTTTTTTTTTTAAATGATACACCTTTTTTTTGTGGCAGTTATGAAGTTGTATACTTACTAAGCAATTCGACAATATTCCTCAAAATTTTTTCTGTGTGTAGTGTAAGTAGTTTTAAAAGGAACCGATTGAACTAAAACAGTAAACCATTGTGAACTAATTCATAACACTTTAGTACTTTTTTATTTTTCTTACTATTTTTTACAACTGATGCCAGCTGCTGCTGGTCGTGTCTTCTTTTTCAATATTCGTGGTTAAAAGAAAAAAATACGGGAGGATTTAGTGAAAAAATTAAGCTTTTGGATAAATTAATTGAAAATTTTCATCATTTAGCTGAAAATTATATTAATTTATTTAAATATTTATATTAGGTAAGCGTATACTAGAAAGAAAAAAAACAATGCTAGTGTCGTAAAATAATTTCATAGTAAAGACAAAAGAAAATAAGGAAAGAAAAAAAAAAGAAACACGCATATACGCTGACTGGCTGGCTGGTTAGTTGGCAGACAAGTAGAGACAGCAGTGGTGTGATTTGTATCTTAATGATTGGTCATAATTAAAATCCAAGATTGTTAACATACAAAGGGAGACCCTTTACTTAAATTGAAAACAATAGTTTTAAATTAATTCAATTCCAACAAGTAAGACCTCTAGAGATGACCACACTGAATAATTGTTACAAGTTGAAAAGTCTAAAGTGCAAAAATCATTTTTAATATGAATACATTCCCCCGGAATTGAATGGCTATTAATATATTTATTTAAGAGTACCATCATAATTGCGTATTTATGTCAAGGTTTTGTTTCATATTTTTTTTTTCTTTATTTAGATTTATTTTGTTCAATTTAATCTTAGTATTCCTCCTCAATTGTGTGGCTCTTATCGGTAGAAGTGGATCGTCATTCAATCGACTTCCTTGTCTTTATACTACGTATAATTGTTTTTTATTTGTTTGTAATGATTTATATAAATATTTAACTTTTTATGTAAATTGTTGCATTTTTTTCCCTCACCTTTAGTGGTTTATTAAAAATGTCATAATTTCTCTTTTTTTTGAATAATATTTTTCTTTCTTTTCGTTTTGTTTTAGCTTAGTAAGCAGCATTAACAGCCGCCGCCGCAGCACTTGTACATTCGTTACCTACACTTTACTCCACAACCACCAACAATTCTGCCTCCCCGTTCCCATTTTCTTTTATAAAAGCACAGAAAAAACCACAATAACAACACAAAATGTTCATCTGGGATTGGTTCACTGGTGTTTTAGGATATTTGGGTAAGTTTGTAAATGCTATAGATATTTAAAAATTTATTAAATATCTTTTGATTTTTATTAATACTTAATATTGTTGCCAACAAAGCAGCATTAGCCAAAAACACAAAAACTTATGTTAACACCATGTGTTGGTTGACGTTTATGTTAAAATAATTTGGTAGCAGTGTTTTTGTTGGTCTTGGTTTTAGCCAGTTTGTGAGAATCTATTTTGACATTTGTCTTTCTTTGCTTAAGCTTTTAGTATAAGTTTTTTAATTTAATTTTTGTTTCCACCTTTTTATTTTAATAGTTAACTAAAATTTATTAGAGTAAGGCCGAGTTTTTGGGAATGTTAGTTAAACTTGGTTTAGTTAACCAATGCACTATGGTTTTTTTTCCGTTTTTTTTTGTCATAAACTCTAATTTTAAAGCTAGTGAATTGAAATTTGGTTTGTATACATTTTTTATGCTCCCAAGATGACCTACCGAGTTCATATGATTTGGGTCACTGTTTCATATAGCTGCCATATAGCCGATCTGGCCGATTTTGCCCCAACTTTCTTTATGAAGCTATTGAATTGAAATTTGGTTTGTATGCATTTTTATGCACTCAAGATGACCTACCAAGTTTCATATGATTTGGGGCACTATTTCATATAGCTGCCATATAGCCGATTTGCCCCAACTTTTTTCTTTATGAAGCTATTGAATTGAAATTTGGTTTGTATGCATTTTTATGCACTCAAGATAACTTACCAAGTTGTATATATTTTGGGGCACTATTTCATATAGCCGATCTGGCCGACATGCAACTAGGTTTTTGACGTTTCCATTAAAAATAATATTTTTAAATTTTCTATTATATTTGATGAAAAAAAAAAAAATAATTATACAAATTAAAATTTCTGTATTCATCTCCTATTATTGTCTGCTGATTAGTCCTTCATTCTGAAAGTAAATATACCTTTTACAAAATCTTAAATAAGTATGGTTATGTTACTTACAATAGAAGATACTAAATTTTCTTCTAGTTCAAAATATTCATCTTTTGAAGCAATAACCTCAATTGCATTCTGTTCTTCATACTCTTCGTCGGACGAATTCTGTGTGGAATCCGGATCATCATGCGGGAAGATGTATGATCCAAAGATTTTGTTATCATACATGTGCCTTATTTTCGAAATATTCAATTCTTTTTGGTCTGAGTTTTAATTTAGATTTAAGTACGGCCGGATATGCCGGGTATATATCACGTCCGTAAATTTTTGCATTTCGTTGTATATTTATATACTGACTTTTTGTGAATCCATTTTCCAATAAAAATGCAAGCGCACTGTCAGCTGACATTTTTTTGGGCTCATCCGCAAAAAGCTTCTTTTTTATTTCATTAATACT
Source organism: Delia radicum (assembly GCA_021234595.1). Classification (NCBI taxonomy): domain Eukaryota; kingdom Metazoa; phylum Arthropoda; class Insecta; order Diptera; family Anthomyiidae; genus Delia; species Delia radicum. The sequence continues at coordinate 311,904,444 of CM037851.1, read as the reverse complement.
CTCACAACTCCCAGCTGCTTTCAAAGCAACAGCCAAATCTTTTTCATTTCATTTTTTAGCTGAAACTGTTGCAGCATGTATGAGTAAGGGAGATAAGTTGTTATTCTCCTCTGAAAGTTAAGTGATTCTATGAAAATGCTTTTGGCAAGCCATTTTGAGTGCTTTCCCTTAAGTCTTTCAAGAGTTGAATTACACTTCGGCAAGTGTTTTTTTATATAATTGACGAAGGCTTTAACTTACTCATTTGTTGACTTAATGTTCTCGTTATTTAAATGTTTTTGTGCAATGCTTTCCAATATGTGCTGTTGTATGGCGTCTCCTGAGCGATTGTTGTTGCTCCAAATGTCAACCAGCTCAGCACGACTAAACACATATTGTACTAGAAAAATTTGATTTTTTCGAAAACGTGTGGATTCGGACAAAAATGATTAGTTTCTTATTAATCTGCACAATTTGGTTAATAACTTCTCAATTACAACTTTTTGCAACGCTTTGCCATGCAAAAGTACTGATCCACGAAACACAACTACACTTGTTAAGCTCATTCTAAATATACACATAAACAAAACACTGTACAATTGGACAAAAACACATAACAACGACACAAACATTGATAAACTATAGTTTTACATACCTGGACAATCGTTTTCCATATTAATCTTTTTCACTTTTGTGTAAACTTTCGCCAGAACAAACAATCAAAATTTAACATTAAAAAATGTAAATTAAAAAAATTGTAAATTGTTAAAAATTCCTACTTTCAAATTAAAAATTAAACCCTTAAACGCAAGCTAGAATAATGTTTTCATATTAATCGGCTAGAAAATCTTCCAAAGAAGAGATTGATACCATAATCTTGGATAAGCTCCTCCTACTTCCTGAGATATGTCCATACGGGACAGGGTTAATTTTACAAAAATGGCCAAAAATCGCCGATTTTTGTAAAATTAACCCTGTCTGGGATGGACATATCTCAGGAACTAGGAGGAGCTTATCCCAGATTATGGTATCAATCTCTTCTTTGGAAGATTCTCTAGCAGATTAAAGGAAAAACATTATTCTATCTTGCGTTTAAGGGTTTAATTATTAATTTGAAAATAGACATTTTTAACAATTTACAATTTTTTTAATTTACATTTTATTAATTTTCTCAAAAACTGTACAAAAGTAAGATGTAAAATGTAGATTTTTTGAAAGCCCAGGATATACCCTATCATTTAAAAATAAAAAAAAAAATATTTAATTTTTTCGAAAAATTACAAATTAGATAAGGGTATAATAGTCTTATCTATTTTGTAATTTTTCAAAAAAAAAAAAAATATTTTTTTTTTATTTTTAAATGATAGGGAATTTTCTGGGCTTTCAAAAATCTACATTTTACATCTTATTTTTGTATAGTTTTTGAGAAAATTAAAAAAATGTAAATTAAAAAAATTGTAAATTGTTAAAAAATTCCTACTTTCAAATTAAAAATTAAACCCTTAAACGCAAGCTAGAATAATGTTTTCATATTAATCGGCTAGAAAATCTTCCAAAGAAGAGATTGATACCATAATCTTGGATAAGCTCCTCCTACTTCCTGAGATATGTCCATACGGGACAGGGTTAATTTTACAAAAATGGCCAAAAATCGCCGATTTTTGTAAAATTAACCCTGTCTGGGATGGACATATCTCAGGAACTAGGAGGAGCTTATCCCAGATTATGGTATCAATCTCTTCTTTGGAAGATTCTCTAGCAGATTAAAGGAAAAACATTATTCTAGCTTGCGTTTAAGGGTTTAATTATTAATTTGAAAATAGACATTTTTAACAATTTACAATTTTTTTAATTTACATTTTATTAATTTTCTCAAAAACTGTACAAAAGTAAGATGTAAAATGTAGATTTTTTGAAAGCCCAGGATATACCCTATCATTTAAAAATAAAAAAAAAAAATATTTAATTTTTTCGAAAAATTACAAATTAGATAAATTACAATTAGATAGTCTTATCTATTTTGTAATTTTTCAAAAAAAAAAAAAATATTTTTTTTTATTTTTAAATGATAGGGAATTTTCTGGGCTTTCAAAAAATCTACATTTTACATCTTATTTTTGTATAGTTTTTGAGAAAATTAAAAAATGTAAATTAAAAAAATTGTAAATTGTTAAAAAATTCCTACTTTCAAATTAAAAATTAAACCCTTAAACGCAAGCTAGAATAATGTTTTCATATTAATCGGCTAGAAAATCTTCCAAAGAAGAGATTGATACCATAATCTTGGATAAGCTCCTCCTACTTCCTGAGATATGTCCATACGGGACAGGGTTAATTTTACAAAAATGGCCAAAAATCGCCGATTTTTGTAAAATTAACCCTTCCTGAATACATACAAACTTAGCAAAGCATAGTTACATCTAAAATAATTGACAATTTCTATTAATAATAATTGTTGTTGTTGTTCTTTTCTTTTGTAGAGCATTAATCCTGGTCTGGTCGATACTAATTTTCTAAATGTTTATTCGCAATCAGTTGCCGAATTGCCTAAATTAAAAGCTGAAGATGTTGCACAAGCTGTTTACTATGCATTGGAGACACCCAATCATGTGCAGGTGGAGGATATCACATTGCAAGCAATGAGACGTCATGGAACGGACAATGAATGAAATGAAATGAATGATTGACACAAATATTAAAGGAAAACATAAACAATGAACTCTTAATTTATCCATGTAGATGAAACTAGAGAGAAGCATATAAAATAAATAATTAATAATAAATAAATGTATTTTGTATTACATTGCAAATTTACCTGCTGTGTTTAATTTATTGACTAAAGTTTTTGTGGGTCAATTAGATCCGTACATTTTGGATTGATTTAAAATAAATTACACATACATAAATGTGAAATCAATTAAATTTAGTTTAAATCCCTTTTGTGTAAATCGAGACAAAATAAAAGAAAAAAAAATTTGAATTGCATTCAAGTTGTATGATTATATCGAAAAAAGTTTCGATATAATCATATATGATTAAATATAATGTCACATATAACTAAACATCACATCTCATCTGATCAGAAAAATTGGAAAATTTCAATTGCATTTAAGTTGTACCTTTAAAAATGTTAAGTAAAAATAAACATAATATGGAATAATCTATTAATTTTATAAAATAAATGGAATTTTGTATATAAAAATTATAAAAAAAACAAAATAATACACTTAGGAAATAAAGAACCCGACGAAAAAAGTTTCGATATAATCATATATGATTAAATATAATATTACATATAACTAAACATCACATCTGATCCGAAAAATTGCATACATAAGCTGATCTCATTGTATCTAATGGGATCTAATCTCATATAGTAGTAGTAGTAGTAAATCTTTATTTTCATTAAAAAAAATTATACCAAAAAGTTTACAATTATAATAGATTTCAATTTGTTTCTTTTCTTTTTTTTTTGTTTTTTTTTTTTGAAAATGAAGATATTACGACATTGACCATAGTCGTCTGTCGAACAAGAGAATTATTTTCTCCTAAATTTAAAAATCATAACGTGTTTAGTTTTGGTTTACATAATAATTAAAATTTTGTTGTTAATAATTATATTCATCTATTAATATTTTCCTGTACTTTAAAGTATTGATAATATAATATATAAGATTATCCTAACCTGCGTATCTGCCGTCCAAAATTTCAACGACTGTATCTCGATGTAAAAATGTTCTTACAAAATAACGGTATCTAAACTCTTTTAGAACTGGACATCGACCTATGAAGTGATATATGCTTTCTTCCTCATTTAAATTACATAAAGAACATATTTTTGATCTTGAGCCAAAACGCGTAGCATTTATCTCAATCAAATCACATCTTGCTTTGAAGATCCACATTATATTATTTTGCGAGTTTCTATCTATCATGTAATATGATAGTTTTGAAAAATCCAGGTTCTTGTAAAATCTTTCAGTACGAATAGCACTTTGCAGGTATATTTTCTTGTTTGAGATTCTTAACTTTTCCATTAATTTATTACATTGGCAGTTAAAATAATTTCGTGATATATTTTGAAATTCCCAGGTCATGTTGAGCTGTGTACAGAGTTGTTGAATGTCTTTTACCCATAATATTTTTTTATGAATAAGTTGAAGAGATAGCTTGTGGGATAACCTATTTGAACAGTATTCAAAAAGAGTACGACATACATATCGCAGGTGCAGATCTAGTGTGTAAAGGTGCCCATCTTCCATATTAGTTTCCAGCATCAGCATATATGTAGGTGTGAATTTGGGCAAACACAATATCTTCTTAACAAAATAACGTTGAAGTTTGTCTGTTTCACCGAAGTATGAATGCCCCCACACTTGTGCCCCATATGTTTGGGTTGCTCTACACGCTGCTTGAAAGAGTTGCCATTTTGCTCGTAATGGGATGTTAGCCTTGCTTAAGAAACAATTCTAGGTAGAGTTTATACTATTTTTAGCAGAATTATTTCTACTTTCAATATGTTGCTTAAATGCTTAAATATCATTTTTGGAGTCAATGTCATTCCCAAATAACAGAAACTTGGTACTATCTTTATCTCATTGCCCTTAAACATCCATCTTTCTTCTCTTGCACTTTTACCACCATTTCTAAATACCATAATTTCCGATTTACTCAGGTTAACTTCTAGATTCCAGTCTTCACAATACTTTTCCAATCTTTTAATCATGTTTTGCAACGTGTCTATATTGTCCGCCATTACAACAATATCGTCTGCGTATAAAAGTAATCTAATGTTTTCATTTTCTATAGATAGGCCTCCACCTAAAACTTCATGCAGGTCATTAATGTACAACGCAAACAGCAAACATATAGTTTGAACGGAAAAATGGGTCTATCAAATTATATATTATAATATTATATGTATATAATTTGATACAATTTTATCTAATAAGTTTTTTAATTAAAAACAAATTAAAATGTTTTAGAGATCAGTACTTTTATTTATTTATAAAACATGCTTCTGCTATAAATAAAAGGTGTTTTTTATACAGGTATAGAACTTTAAGTTGTCAACACTTTTTAAACTGGCGGCCATTTGTCAACTGTCAAGTGATTTATGTTACGTCCATTTTCATAAACGAATTTTGTTTAGCGATGAAGCTCAATTTTGGATAAATAGATACGTCAATAAACAAAACTGCCGTATTTGGAGTGATGATAATCCTGAAGTGTATGTTGAGACACCGTTACATCCAGAAAAACTGACTGTTCGTACTTCTTTAAAACCGATGCTGGTCAGAAATTTACAGTTAATGGTGACCGCTATATACTGACTGTTTCGTTCATCAATTTAACAACCATGATGTGCAGGAGCTGTGGTTTCAACAAGACGGCGATTTAACGCCGCTGTACTATTTTCTGTGGGGATATGTGAAGTAGCTAGCCTACGCCGATAAGCCCGAAACGATTGACCACTTAGAGGACAACATTCGCCGCGTTATTGCCAATATACGGCCACAAATTTTGTCATCGAAAATTGGACCTCCAGATTAAACTACGTCCGAGCCAGCCGTAGCGGTCATATGCCAGAAGTCATATGTAAATTATAATGACAGAAGATTATCTTTCAAATGAAGTAAATTTCATGTAAATTTTAAAAATTCATTTTTGTTTTTTTCCATTTCAAAGTTATATACCTCTATAAAAAACACCCTTTATTATCTATCTAATTTCCTAAAACCGATAAAAATATTCTATCTAGAGGCTTAAGGATTGCTCGATTTTAAAAGTTGATGATATTTTATATTGGGTTTGTTTTTTCTAAGCTTTTTGCCATTTTTTTAGTCAAAGTTAAGAATATTTACAAGTTCTTTCCGACATTAACCGAAAAAGAGGCGATTACTCGAGGAATCGGTTAATCGATTAACCGAATTGGAAACACTACATTTCATACATTATAACATATTACTTAACAATTTTTTCTATTCATACAATTGTTTCTATTATGCAAAATCTTTACAAAATGTCAAACTTATATTGCATACTTCTAGTATTTTGTGTACATATTTTAATCAAGAATTACTTGGTAAAATGTAACAAAAAAAAGTATGGATGAACATATCAGATAATAGATAATTTCTTGAACACAATACAACACACAAAAAGTCTGTGAAATAAAACATGTATTAAATGAAACATTATTTAAATATAAATAAATTAAAACTTTTAAATAAAGAAGAAGTAGCCGAAACAAAAATCTGAAAAATTGTAAGTGTTTTTTACACACACAGAAATTGTTGCCAAGTAACTAGAAGCATATCAACTAAGTTTCGCCACATAAATTATTCAATAATTAAGTAAAAACAAGTAAAAACTTGGTAAAATTTAATTATTAGTTAAAATGCTCTTAATTACTTGGCAACGGTTATTTAGTATGTAGTTATTTATTAAACAACTAAATTTTAACCCCAATTTTTTTTAGATCAAAGTCAATGCATTGGTGAAATTGAATGGGGCTAATGTGAAGGAAGTGGTAATTTTAATTAGAATAGGTATTATATAAAATTAATGTTGTGTATATGAGACAATTTATTAAACTATCTGCACACAAAAAATGAACGTTTATTAAATAAAGGGTATATACTTTTACCAAGTACAGGAGGACTATTTCAACTAATAACTATTTCTACAAAAAAAAAAACTTCAGCTTATTTACATGTATATCACTTCGAACATTTACCTAAGTTTTGACAAATTATCGCTAATTTTATGTAGTTGTATAATTACTACGAAACTTTGTAAACTATAATTGTAATTTTTTTTTTTAAATGATACACCTTTTTTTTGTGCAGTTATGAAGTTGTATACTTACTAAGCAATTCGACAATATTCCTCAAAATTTTTTCTGTGTGTAGTGTAAGTAGTTTTAAAAGGAACCGATTGAACTAAAACAGTAAACCATTGTGAACTAATTCATAACACTTTAGTACTTTTTTATTTTTCTTACTATTTTTTACAACTGATGCCAGCTGCTGCTGTCGTGTCTTCTTTTTCAATATTCGTGGTTAAAAGAAAAAAATACGGGAGGATTTAGTGAAAAAATTAAGCTTTTGGATAAATTAATTGAAAATTTTCATCATTTAGCTGAAAATTATATTAATTTATTTAAATATTTATATTAGGTAAGCGTATACTAGAAAGAAAAAAAACAATGCTAGTGTCGTAAAATAATTTCATAGTAAAGACAAAAGAAAATAAGGAAAGAAAAAAAAAGAAACACGCATATACGCTGACTGGCTGGCTGGTTAGTTGGCAGACAAGTAGAGACAGCAGTGGTGTGATTTGTATCTTAATGATTGGTCATAAATTAAAATCCAAGATTGTTAACATACAAAGGGAGACCCTTTACTTAAATTGAAAACAATAGTTTTAAATTAATTCAATTCCAACAAGTAAGACCTCTAGAGATGACCACACTTGAATAATTGTTACAAGTTGAAAAGTCTAAAGTGCAAAAATCATTTTTAATATGAATACATTCCCCCGGAATTGAATGGCTATTAATATATTTATTTAAGAGTACCATCATAATTGCGTATTTATGTCAAGGTTTTGTTTCATATTTTTTTTTTCTTTATTTAGATTTATTTTGTTCAATTTAATCTTAGTATTCCTCCTCAATTGTGTGGCTCTTATCGGTAGAAGTGGATCGTCATTCAATCGACTTCCTTGTCTTTATACTACGTATAATTGTTTTTTATTTGTTTGTAATGATTTATATAAATATTTAACTTTTTATGTAAATTGTTGCATTTTTTTCCCTCACCTTTAGTGGTTTATTAAAAATGTCATAATTTCTCTTTTTTTTGAATAATATTTTCTTTCTTTTCGTTTTGTTTTAGCTTAGTAAGCAGCATTAACAGCCGCCGCCGCAGCACTTGTACATTCGTTACCTACACTTTACTCCACAACCACCAACAATTCTGCCTCCCCGTTCCCATTTTCTTTTATAAAGCACAGAAAAACCACAATAACAACACAAAATGTTCATCTGGGATTGGTTCACTGGTGTTTTAGGATATTTGGGTAAGTTTGTAAATGCTATAGATATTTAAAAATTTATTAAATATCTTTTGATTTTTATTAATACTTAATATTGTTGCCAACAAAGCAGCATTAGCCAAAAACACAAAAACTTATGTTAACACCATGTGTTGGTTGACGTTTATGTTAAAATAATTTGGTAGCAGTGTTTTTGTTGGTCTTGGTTTTAGCCAGTTTGTGAGAATCTATTTTGACATTTGTCTTTCTTTGCTTAAGCTTTTAGTATAAGTTTTTTAATTTAATTTTTGTTTCCACCTTTTTATTTTAATAGTTAACTAAAATTTATTAGAGTAAGGCCGAGTTTTTGGGAATGTTAGTTAAACTTGGTTTAGTTAACCAATGCACTATGGTTTTTTTTCCGTTTTTTTTTTGTCATAAACTCTAATTTTAAAGCTAGTGAATTGAAATTTGGTTTGTATACATTTTTTATGCTCCCAAGATGACCTACCGAGTTTCATATGATTTGGGTCACTGTTTCATATAGCTGCCATATAGCCGATCTGGCCGATTTTGCCCCAACTTTCTTTATGAAGCTATTGAATTGAAATTTGGTTTGTATGCATTTTTTATGCACTCAAGATGACCTACCAAGTTTCATATGATTTGGGGCACTATTTCATATAGCTGCCATATAGCCGATTTGCCCCAACTTTTTTCTTTATGAAGCTATTGAATTGAAATTTGGTTTGTATGCATTTTTTATGCACTCAAGATAACTTACCAAGTTGTATATATTTTGGGGCACTATTTCATATAGCCGATCTGGCCGACATGCAACTAGGTTTTTGACGTTTCCATTAAAAATAATATTTTTAAATTTTCTATTATATTTGATGAAAAAAAAAAAATAATTATACAAATTAAAATTTCTGTATTCATCTCCTATTATTGTCTGCTGATTAGTCCTTCATTCTGAAAGTAAATATACCTTTTACAAAATCTTAAATAAGTATGGTTATGTTACTTACAATAGAAGATACTAAATTTTCTTCTAGTTCAAAATATTCATCTTTTGAAGCAATAACCTCAATTGCATTCTGTTCTTCATACTCTTCGTCGGACGAATTCTGTGTGGAATCCGGATCATCATGCGGGAAGATGTATGATCCAAAAGATTTTGTTATCATACATGTGCCTTATTTTCGAAATATTCAATTCTTTTGGTCTGAGTTTTAATTTAGATTTAAGTACGGCCGGATATGCCGGGTATATATCACGTCCGTAAATTTTTGCATTTCGTTGTATATTTATATACTGACTTTTTGTGAATCCATTTTCCAATAAAAATGCAAGCGCACTGTCAGCTGACATTTTTTTGGGCTCATCCGCAAAAAGCTTCTTTTTTATTTCATTAATACTCTCACAACTCCCAGCTGCTTTCAAAGCAACAGCCAAATCTTTTTCATTTCATTTTTTAGCTGAAACTGTTGCAGCATGTATGAGTAAGGGAGATAAGTTGTTATTCTCCTCTGAAAGTTAAGTGATTCTATGAAAATGCTTTTGGCAAGCCATTTTGAGTGCTTTCCCTTAAGTCTTTCAAGAGTTGAATTACACTTCGGCAAGTGTTTTTTTATATAATTGACGAAGGCTTTAACTTACTCATTTGTTGACTTAATGTTCTCGTTATTTAAATGTTTTTGTGCAATGCTTTCCAATATGTGCTGTTGTATGGCGTCTCCTGAGCGATTGTTGTTGCTCCAAATGTCAACCAGCTCAGCACGACTAAACACATATTGTACTAGAAAAATTTGATTTTTTCGAAAACGTGTGGATTCGGACAAAAATGATTAGTTTCTTATTAATCTGCACAATTTGGTTAATAACTTCTCAATTACAACTTTTTGCAACGCTTTGCCATGCAAAAGTACTGATCCACGAAACACAACTACACTTGTTAAGCTCATTCTAAATATACACATAAACAAAACACTGTACAATTGGACAAAAACACATAACAACGACACAAACATTGATAAACTATAGTTTTACATACCTGGACAATCGTTTTCCATATTAATCTTTTTCACTTTTGTGTAAACTTTCGCCAGAACAAACAATCAAAATTTAACATTTTTCCCACCAATTTCACACAAAACGTATGGTACATAATCAGCTGACTTTAACAGCGCGCAAACAGAACAGTGTTGCTCCATATGTTGAAGTTAAATATTTTCTTATCTAAAACTAGGGTGTTTAAAAATTAAAAATCAACAAAATTATAAAATACTTAACAAAAAACAAATTGACTTTATGCCAAAAAAAAACCGAAAATAAAACCATAGTGCAATGATGGATTTTGTCTCCCATTTCCAAGTTTATTAACAAAAATTGGATGGAACCACTTAATTTTGTTTGGTATTCCATATAAAAATTTCGTTAATCTAAGTTTAAAGATAATCTACATCGTAAAAACTCGGCCTAAAAGATTACTGACCCTACGATATGTGAATTAATTTTCTATTTAAGCTTATTTAAAAGTGAATAATAAAACAGGAGGACAAAGTCATATAACTTTTAGAAATTAATAAGGTTATTATTACCTTTAATTCTATATACCAAAGGTTGAAATAACTAAAATCGAACCACTTTGCTTTCTAAATAAAAAAATATCCAAGATAGCTTTGGAAGTTTTTTTTTATTATATATATCTATAGTAACTTCCAAAATGTAAAAAAAAATTAATTAGAAGTCGATTGATAAGCAAAACATTGCACTTTTTCGAATTTGTACCATTAGTTTTTGTACGAGACTTTTCTGACTGCCAAATTCCATTTAGATTTGAACTCTTCTACAGTTGACATTGTTATTCCTGTTTTATTTAAAATTCCTTTTATAATAGAACAATATTCTTCTATTGGACGAAGTTCTGGACAATTTGGTGGATTATTTTCATTTTGTACAAAGTCAATTTAATTGTTGTTATACCATTCAATTGTGGCTCTTGCATAATGACAACTGCCTAGGTCAGGCAAAAATAATAGTTTTGTACTGTGAGTTCTTACAAATGGTAACAGAAGGTTTTTTAAGCATTATTCTCTATAAATTTTACCATTTATTGTACCAGTTGTAAAGAAAGGACTTGCTTTTCTCCCACAAGCACAAATTGCTTGTCAAACCAGGTACTTTTTTTGGAAATTTGGACTTAATATTCTGTTTAGATTGATCTGGAGCATAGCCACGACTACATGCTGTGTAAAAATATTTTCTTGCAATGTACCGGAAGTTTGCAAAGCAATATGTTTCATCATCCATTATCATGGCATTATATTTTATTAATTGTGTTTCGTAAAGACGTCGACTACGTGTTTTTGCTGTTCAATTTTGTTTTGCATTCCTTTCTGGACATACCTGAGATAACACTTGAGTACATTACGCTTTTTGACATTCTTAACAAAATTTTGCGATTTCTTAATTTTACTAGCAACTGCTCCAGTTGAAATGGTATGATCCTTTTAAAAAGTTACTACATATTACCTTTTCCGTTGCTTTTGGCAAGTCCTTGAAAAAATTAATGTTTTTGGAATGAATCCCTTAAATATTGAGTTAAGTTTTTTAATTCAATGCATAAACTCAATAAATAGAAAAATTTTGCGTATGTATTCTCTGACTAAAACATTAAGCATTAAAATTAAAAAATTCATTCATTTACGAATTGATTCATTTAGCAATTTGTTCAAATTTAGTTAATTCATGGAATTAATTTCCTACTGAATGAATTATTCTTGATAATAGTCAATTGTGAGGGAATAAAAATGTTCGTTTAATTCTCTGAATGAATATATTTTTTCTTTCAATTCCCTTAAAGAATTAAAATTTAATTAACTAAAGGAATGATTTTTTCTTCAAATTCCCAGAATGAAATAACTTTTCTTTAATTCTCAGAACTTTTTCTTTATTTTAGAAGCAATAAATAAATATTGTTTTAACTAGAAAAGAGTTTACTTATAAGAATACTGCCTCCTTAAATAGTTTCAATGACGTTTTAGTTTAATTAAATATATATGTATGTGTATTAGAATTTTATTAATAGCCCCGATGAAAAATGTTTCTATATACTCATATACAACTTGATACCATCATATATGCTTAAATGTGTGGCAATATATTACTATATGTGTTCATATCTTATACTTGGTTTATGAAATTTTTTTAATATGGCGTAATATATCATCATATATCATTGTATCATATGTTATATATAAGCATATATTGTATATACGATCATATGATATAAATATAGATCTATATATGACCATATATTCTACCGTATATGATCATATTAAAGTGTATGTACAATTAATGAAAAATAATTCTATTACTTTTATATATAATTATATATGGCAAAACATGTCATTATATATAAATATATATAGTAAAATTTAATAAAAAAAATTCTATCACTTATATATATTTTTTTAGTACCGTTTATAAATAGAATATAAATGAGTTTAAAATTTAATGCGAAAAAACAACATCAAAATCAAAGGTTTTCTGTTTTGTAACGTTGTAATAAAATACAACGTTATAATTATTAGGTTTTAAACCAACGAACATACAAGACTTAGGCTGAAGCAAGGTACTCGACATCTGTTAAATTTTATATGCCAACTAGTTTCAAGAGAAACAGTTTTTTAGAGGTTTTTTTATTGTATACTTTTTAGTATATAAATTTTGCATTATTTAAACAAAAGTTATGCAAATTAAATATTTGATTTTTATTGCTTAAAAGATTCAAAATTAATTAAACGTCCCACTGTTAAAATATTTTTATGTTTTCGAAACTCTTAAAACCAGTTCAGGTTTTTAAAAGAGAGATAAGGAAACTTCTGTTTTAAACAAATTAAACATCCAGCAATTATAACATGCGTAATGAATTCTAAATTTTCAATTTTAAAAATTAAATAGTTGCTTAGTTCTACTATAGATCATATGCTTTTCTACCACTGATCCTGGTTTATGGTTAACAACATCGTTGTTTTAAACAATCTATAATTGCTAAAGTACTAAATAGGGAGATTGATTATTCCTCATAAACAAAATATCGCATTGATCCATAATACCGCACGTATAGTTATTATTTTTAATTATTTTGTATAATAAATAAGGACGTGTAAAGTTGACTGTTTATTTCTGCTCTATAACAAATTTGTAAGTCTTCTACTTGAAAATTTTGCGAAAAAAAAATTGATTTTCTTCCTTGCCAAATGTTTTTTGTTCTGTTTTACCTGGCGTTTTAAATTTATTATATGTTCCAACTTCAGGTTCACAAAAAGCATTTAATATTTATATGTTTTATAAATAAACTGCAAGTAATACTTAATTGGACTAAAATAAAAAGTACTGATCTCTAAAACATTTAATTTTTTTTTTTTTAATTAAAAACCTTCTTAGCTAATTGTATCAAATTATATATAATTGATTTTTCGGATCAAACTTATGAGATTCGATCCATGAGGTGTTTAGTTATATGTGATAATATATATAATCATATATGATTATATCGGAACTTTTTTTCGTCGCGAGTATTCTTTTTTAATGTTATTGCCTTAGAGAAATATTTTAAATTTTGTATTAAAAATACAAAAACTGTTTTTTTCGGACTTTCTATATTGTATTATATTTAGTTAGAATATTGTTCTACCTCAAGTCCAAAAATCTAATATGATATTGTCATATTAGATTTTATATGTTGCTTTTCAATAAGTTTGATAGACAATACAATTGACAATACAAATACAACACATGATAGACAATACAATTGTTTCTTTGGCATCACCCAAATCTTCAGTTGTTTGCAATAGAAAAAAAAGTGGCTTAACTCAAACCGAGACATTACATACAAGAGACAAAATAAACTATGAGAATATTCTTCTTGTGTTTGTTAAACTAATCTGTTTTAATATAAATAAAAATGCATTTATTTTACATGTTTTTCTCGACGATTCGTCAATTATTTGTTGACTTTTTCAAGAGACGTCTATTTAAATTATAAAACATTATGTTAAAAACAATAATATCACACCAAAAACACATTTCATCAACATAAATATTTTGGTTAATTACATTTAAAATTAATTTTATTTTATATAAACATAAAAATAATATGAAATATGGTTTTTTTGTGATATTATTGTTTTTAACATAATGTTTTATAATGTATGACCAAATAATAACTAAATTGAACTATGAGAATCGTTTTGTCCGCCTTTGGTGTATAAACTTGCCTAATCTGGTTACCCTAATTATGAAATCAAACTATTTAAAAAAAGCAACAATTTTACACTGTTGACGTACTTTGTATGTCAGACTTAGGTTAAAAGTTAAGTTCTTCTTTAGTAAAAATCTTAATTCAGAGAAATAAAGAAAAAGCTAATTCATTCAGAGAATTAAAACAAATTTAATTTAAACTGCATATGTTGACTGCCAAAATTACACAAAAATGTTCAAATTACACATGTATAAAATTTTAAATTTATTAAAAAATTAAATATTTTTAAGTCCCTTAAATCTGGAGTGTTCTTTTCAAAAAATGGTAGAAATCTGGGTGACTTCTTAAAGAAAAAAATTAAAGGATATTAGCGGTATTCGCTCTTGGTAGCAAACTACCCTTGCAGACCTTTCAAAGCTTGCAGATCTTGTATAAATACAAGAGTATGCAAGACCACAACAACAAAATACATGAAATAAAAATATGCAAGACTTTTATTTATATGCAAGACGAAAACCTATTGCATATTCTGGGTCTTGCAAACCTTTCAAACTTACAATACTTACCATCTTTTAGTGAGAGAACTGAGAACACTGAGAACGAAGAATAATGCCAAAATTTTTTATTTGAAAAAAATCGCTAAAGTCTACTTAAAAATCGCTAGAAAATACATTTTCGTTAGAAATTAGCTGTTTTGTCAACATTGAAATGCTTGGGTTGTAAACATACAATACACACAAAAAAAAAGACGCTCACGCTTTGTAGCATAAAATCATAGTATTAATGCAACCCTTGCATAAATGCTATCAAGAGTGAATACCGCTATTAATATCTTGTTATTTTTTAAAAGAGAAAGTCGCAAAGATTTCACATTTCTTACATTCTGAAGTTTATTCTTTTCAATTCACCGTCTTTTTAACCTTTAAACGTATGATTGTACACTTAAACAAAAGGACATGTCTAATAATTGTTTGTCATCTGCAATATATACAAGTTTCTTGATAGAAATCAACCAAAAATTTATATTTTAAAATTATGATATGCTGTGAAGAAATCTAAAATAAGCTATATTATTGTTTTTGACCGCCCAATTTAATGTCGCTCAAAATTATTTATTTTTTAGGTTTTATTAAATTGATCCCAATTCATCTATAAATAGTTCTTTTCTTTCCACCACAAATATAAAATAAAATGTTAATGGCTAGTAAAAACTAATCTCCTTTGAAGTTATTAAGTTTGTATTCAAAAGTAAACAAACGAAATAATTGTAAAAATAGTAAATAAACAAAAAAAAATAATACAAAAAACGAAAATAAAAACATTCGCTGAGATCAAACTTTAAAGCGAATCACTAAAAAGTAATCAATTTAATAATGTTTTAAATTTGATAATTTGTTCAACTTTAAAAACATGTTAATTTTAACCAGTTTTTACTACATTTTTTGTATTCACATGTATTTTTGAGGTAAAACTAGTAGACATGGTAAAAAAATACAATTGTAAACAAACACACTCATTGTTTAATAAACTAAAATTTTAAACTTATTTAATAATTTAAAAAATTTCTGTTTTCAGGTCTTTGGAAAAAATCCGGTAAATTATTGTTCCTTGGTTTGGATAATGCTGGTAAAACAACATTGTTGCACATGCTCAAAGATGATAAATTAGCCCAACATGTACCAACTTTGCATCCCAGTAAGTAGATAAGCAATCAAACAAAAAATCTTTCTATTCAATTCTAACACATGTTTAACTCTTTATCTTTTTAGCATCGGAAGAATTATCTATTGGTAATATGCGTTTCACTACATTCGATTTGGGCGGTCACACTCAAGGTGAGTTTGTTTATCTCTTTTACATAATTTAACATACAATCTAGTTTTTGTTCTCAATAAAATTTCATAATAACAAGCAAAGTTTAAAATAACTTTTTTTTTTAAATGCTTTTTAAAAGAAATTTAATAAAATTTTCATTGAATGACTAGACACGTTTAGTGCTGGTCAAAGTAATAGTAAAGTAAATACTCATGCTATAAGTACTAAAAATTTGTTTGTATGAATGTTTATCTTTGTGTATAATTGATAAGCTATTTGAAAATTATAAAAAATGTGCATACACACAAATTAGAAATGTAAATATTTTTGTTATTGTTATTAAAGTTGGCACTAGATAATTAAAAAAAACAAAAAAACTTGATCTCTAGTATGAAATTATATTAATGTTGAATTAAATTAATGAATATTTTTAGCACGTCGCGTGTGGAAAGATTATTTCCCAGCTGTAGATGCTATTGTTTTCTTGATAGATGCTTGGGATCGTGGTCGCTTCCAGGAAAGTAAAAATGAATTAGACTCTCTGCTCACAGATGAGGCCTTGTCAAATTGTCCTGTACTAATTTTGGGCAACAAAATCGATAAGCCCGGTGCTGCCAGCGAAGATGAACTAAGAAATGTGTTTGGTCTCTATCAATTAACTACCGGCAAGGTAATAAATCTCTTAGGCCTGCTAACTTATCTCAAAATAACAAAAGTTTAGGGCTTAACCATAGTTATGAATGTAGAATTTATATGAAAATATCTGTGGTTAAAATCAAACTCTAGTTACTTTTAGAAAAGTTATTCGCCCTTAGTAGTATACATATTAAATGCCCATTTAACTCTTGTTACTTTTTTTTATTATTCAGGGCAAAGTAGCACGTTCAGATTTACCCGGACGTCCTTTGGAATTATTCATGTGCTCGGTACTGAAACGACAAGGTTATGGTGAAGGTTTCCGTTGGTTAGCGCAGTATATTGATTAAGTTGGTGTAATTTTGTTGTTTTATCTTTTGTGTTGTGACAAAACAACAAATATTCTTTCTTTTAATTTCTACATCAATTAAGAAACGTATACAATATTTGTGTAACTGCAGCAGCCATTGTTTTCCTCCCCTCCCACTATCATCAAACAGACAAAATATCCAGAATTACACGAAAACAAACAGACACGCTCTTCATTCACAAACAAACAAAATCAACAGAAACAACAAAAATAAAAACCATAAAGATAATAATAATTAATATAAAACAAAAAATAAATAAATATAAAAACAAATTTAATGGGAAGAAGGCGCAATTTTTACTTTATAAAGCAAAAAGAACTAATTGACATTATTTTTTTTTTTGTTTTCAAATCGCATGAATAGTTACAACAAAAGAATTTATATAACATTTGAAAATTTAAAAAAAAAAAAAGTGCTTTGTCGTTTCTTTTTTTTATTTTAATTTAGCAATAATAATTATAATAATGATGCATCATGTATTCCATACAATTATACTCTTTGTGATGTTTTACAAAATGTTAAGGATTTGATATCCATCCCCGCTCTTATTATTTTTATTTTTTTTCATTTAACTTTAGTTGCAAACATTTCACTTTTAAATATATTTTTTTTTTTTTTGTTCTACAATCTTTTTTTTCATAAGTTTTATTAATTTTATTTAGCATAAATTTTTTGGTCTTGTAAAATATTCTGATAATTCTCTGTGCAAAACAAAAAGAAAATATCCTAAATAAAACAAAAAATATTCTTTTTTAAATTGAGTACTCTTTTTTTTTTGTTTGTTTTGAATTATGTTTAATTCGATTAGGTGGATGCACCTATTTAAATTATTTTTTAAGATAGGAAACAATCAACCAGCTTTGTTAATAAATAATCCCTGTGCTTAAAAAATATTGGTGATTATCTCCACAATAATTGGTCATAATGTCCATGGGGATTATTATCATTTTGCAAACTGTTGTAACCCCCCCTTCATTTTTAAGCTGATTAAGTCTGAAACATTTTCAGTTATAATCCTTATGCAGAGCTTGAAGAAGATGAAAGATTAACATTTTTAATTTGGTAAATATATTAAAATTACATTTGATTTACACAACTTGAACGATGAACTAAATCCGCAAACAATAGGAAATTGCTTAAAGTATGCGATTTTTTGCGAATATGCTCAATTTGGGGTGAAGTTTTAATAGTAAGGGGAAAAGTATTACTATTTTAGCAATTTTAGAGCGTATTTATGTTGGGTTAGTTAAATATTTTCTACATGTGAATTAATTTAAGAAACGTGCAGCGAAAATATATCCATGTCCTATGTTTCCTTACTTTATGAATACAATTGAATTTGAAAAACACAAGCAATATAAATTTGGTGCTTTCTAATCCCCATAAATGTATAAAATTCGAAATAATATTCGAAAAATTAACGAAAACATATAGTTTATGTCAAAATGCTAAATTTAAACTCATAAAGCAGTCTTACACTCACAATATTTTTTCCGTAAAGACTACTGAATATACACATTAAATTAACTGAAAATCAGTTAAAAACAGGACTACTAACTTTTCGTTTAAAACAATTGTATTTTTTAGTTTATTTTTCAACTGTTAAATATTAATTGACAAAATCCATAAAAACAATAGATTGTTTTCGTTTATTTCAATACTCAATATATATATAACAACTTTTTCTTTTGAATAGACAATTTTAACTATTTCCAAAAGTCCGTTTATTGAATAACAGACAGAAAGTTAAAAATATATTTCTTTGGTAATTTAACTGTATATTCCATTGAAACAACTTTACCGAATAAATTTTTAAATAACTGTTGATTTTGTTATGAAAAACTTCTTGTGAGTGTATGATTTTTAAAAAATTTTGTAAAGACAAAAAGTGCTCTCGTTTTACTTTCTACAGCAAAGTAAATCAAAAACAAAAATGGGTATGTGGAAGTCAAAGTACCAAAAAGTAGTATTGATTTCACTTTCATATGTATGTGAAACATAGGACAGAGGGGATAAAAACAAAGCCAGCCAAAGACAAAGGTGATTTGGTAGAGGCAAGGATATAAAAACAAGAAAAAGAACGGTATATTCCTTCGAACATAATAATAATTATATCCTACTTCAAAAACTATACATAAAAAGTATACTCTAAGAGGCAAGACTCTCATCATCCTCCTTCTGCATAATTTGTTTAAACGAAATGCCCATAAAATTGACTTCTCAGAAATCCATAAACTGCATCATAAGCAAGATGGTTGTTCACTTAAATTGGGCAAACAAAACAGCCAACTTTTTAGCTGAGTCCATTGTTACTCAGAATGTTCGGATTTATTAAGATAAATTTTTTTCTACCTATGTACTGTTAGGGTATTCAATCGCTTAACCATTACTCGCTTAATCAATGAATTTTAATTAAACAATTGTTCGAGTAAATTAAAATGGCCAATTTTGAGTAACAAATAACTCGAATAAATGTAGTAAAAACAACTGACAATTTTTTACTACAAAAATTTTGAAACAACTGTAAAAATTAGTAAAAGCTACTTCAAGTTATTTTGTCGTAATTTTAAAAATATTTTTTAATAAAGAAAAATGTTTTTTTTCTTTTAATTACAATAAAAGTTTGTATTTCCTAAATCGTACTTAAAATGCAAAGTCCAAACGGTAATGTTAGTTATGACATTTTAATGCATTGGAGATATAATAAAATTTTCTAATTAATATTTACCAACTCCGAACATATCAATAAAAACAAATACATATAAAATAAATGAGAATTAAAAGTTTGATATAATTTTTATTAAAAATAAAAATTATGTTTTTGACCTTGAATTGTGCAATGAAAATTTTTCAAGTTCGAGGCAATACTCTATAATTCTTTATTAAGATATTGTCCTAACAAATAATCTATAGAGTTTTTGTTTTCAAAGTACGGTCTTGTTTAATCCCCCTTTACATCTTGTTTTTAAACAAAACAAGTGTGAAAATAAAAAGGAGGAAAAAACAAAAAGCGTGTATTATATATCTACCAAAGGTAGAGGGTGCACATAACAAACAAGTTTTCAATTTATTTTGATCAATGGTGATAATCTTTAACTTCGAGCTCATATATTAGTTCTCATTTAGTGAAAAAAAAAAACTAGTTTATATGAATGTTTGATGTTTTGCATTGGATTGTCACTTCTTCCAAAACGTGTTCTGATGATGGAAACCTAGAAAATTCCTGAAATAGATCTATCAACACATTCCTGAAAGTGGTCAATTAATAAATTTGAAAACAAAAACTTTATAGATTATTTGTTAGGACAATATCCTAATAAAGAAATATAGAGTATGGCCTCGAACTTGAATAATTTTCATTTTCACTAAACGAGAATTTTTCAAAACTCGTTATAATCTTCTATTTTTAAATAACTTAACAAAAATTAACTGATTACTGCAAAATTACTGTTTTAGTAGTTGTTTACAAATATACTAAAACAACTGATTCAAACAACTGTTCAAAAATACAGTAGTTTTCTTCAGTTGTTTTTTTAAATAACTATCAAAATAGTTGTTTTGTAAAGGGTCCGCCATCTAACGTTTTTTTTTCTCAACTAGTGCTTATTTCGTGAATGGTAACACATTAGCTCATGTCTGACTTGACAGATAATTAGTTTTATCCTTCCGCTGAACGAATATGGTTGTGTATACGCTTGAACAACGCTGAGAAATATTGCGACATTACTTTGAAAATCATGGTAATGTTGCAGAATGTGTGCGAAAATTGCCATTTTTCTTCGAATATGAGCAAGGAGTGGCCGTTACAGTCAATGGCGATCGTTATCGGGCCATGTTGAACGAATTTTTGTTCACAAAAATTGAAGAGGAGGATATTGGCAACATTTGGTTTCAACAGTACGGAACAGGAAGCCATTGGTGAAATACAGCTGCACACAATCGATAATGTGCTTAAAAATTGGACCGATCGTGTAGGCTAACTGCATGGCCAGCCGAGGCAGCCATTTGAATGAAATTATTTTCCATTATTAACCGGAAGGATTGTACTTTCAAATAAAAAAAGAAATTTGAGAAAATATTCAGTAGTTTTTTTTATAAACATTTTCAAAAAAAAAAAGTTATTTGGCGGACCCTTTATTATTTCATAGAAAAAAAAACTGTAATTATAATCAAAAACAACTACTACATACACAACTCGTCGATTGATTATTGGAGAGCCGCACCGACCAAAAACATTTTTGCGAGAAAAACGATAAAGAATGTTTACAACAAAATTATTACATTTTTACAAGATAGGTTTTCTTTTTTTGTTTGCTATATCTATAGCTGCATTTATTATAAACATATTGTTAATTTTTACGCCTTTTTGCACTGAGTATCCAGAGTTATTAACAATTTTTTAAAAAAAGATTTTTTTTATTATATGGCCTATAAGCCGTTTTTATCACAATTTTATTGTTTTTCTTTCAAGTAGGTCAAACGTTTTTTTTTTCTGTTAACCATTATAAAACTAGGTTGTCATAGTGCAAACCAATGCTAAAACTTTTTTATTGTTTTTTGTTTTATATGCGTTGCTTATTTCAAATGTGTCAAACCAAGATTGACAAATAATGTTTTTATTTTTCTATAGAAAGTTTGACTCATTGGCCAAAAAGTGGTCAATACACCATACCAATGTTAAGAAATTTGTAAAAATAGGCATACGCAGCACATATGGGGCTGGATATCTCCTAATTGATACGAGGTATATAAAAAAGGATTAAAGATTCAGAAAGAGGACACATTAATCATATATAATCAATTCCTAACTCAATTTTGCCAGAAATGGTCTATAGGTCTCACCAATATTCATACGACGAGTTACTGTCATGTAGTAACAGTAAAACTTTTTTTAACGTAAAAATATTTCTTAACAACAATTTGAGTATTTTAACGAATTTAAGAAATTGTATTGTAGAATAAGAAATTGTCTAATTTCCTTAAACCCATACAAATATATTATCTAGAGGCATAAAGACCGTTTTACTGCGATTTTATAAGAATTTGATGATATTTAATATAGCGATTCTATTTTCTAAAGCTAAGAAAATTTACGTTTTAGGAAAAAATCTATATAAAAAATTTCAGCGTTTAATCGACCTATTTTAATCGATTAATTTAGATTTAAATTGTTTTGACATTAATCGAAATAGAGGCTATTAATCGAGGCATCGGTTAATCGATTAACCGATTTCGAAACACTAGTATTTATCATAAAAAAACTAAGATAAAATATTTGATTTTTATAATTTTATGTATAAAAAGCTTTATTAAGGGGGGACATGACATAGGCCGTTTTTTTGAAATCGACTTTTTTATAATTTTGTATTTTAGTAAATATTCTTAAGATTCTAACAAAAAAAAATTTCATGGAAAAATTCCTACGGCTTCAAAAGTTAGAGCGCATTTTTAATTTTCGCCTTTTCGCATTAGCGGGTTCATTTTTTGACGAATTTTTTTTTTTTTTGTATTTTTTTAAACTTGATTCGATATCGTATGACACGAGCTTTTTTAATTTTTTTTTTTCGATTTTTTATGAATTTTTAAAAAGTCAATATTTTTTCGAAAAAAACACACTTTTAAATTTGGAACATCACCAAAAATTAAAAAAAAAAAATTAAAAACAAAGCTCGTGTCATACGATAACCAATTTTGTTAAGATTTAAAAAATTAATTTTTTTTCCAGATCGGACAATTTTTGCGACTCCCAGCGCTGCAACCACGAGGCCCCCGTTTTTTTCTCTGCCGCCGGTTTGGAGCTCTATAAAACCATGTTGGAGTGAAAAGTACATTTTTTTGATTTTTTTTCCTGTAATTTGTTCAATTCTCTACAATAATAAAAAATTTTGGAAAACTGTTTGTTTTTGACTGAGTTATGTATTTTAAAAAAAAAGGTCTGTTTTCTCTGCCGCGAATATAATGTCCCCCTTAAAGCATAGAAAACCATTGAAATCGGAATAATCGAAATATTTAGGACAATGGTCGGTACTATTGTTTTATTTTTCGAGTTGTGCCGTGTTATCATTATTCAAAAAGAATTGTAAGATTGTAAATTTAATAGAATTTTATTAGAATCATTATAAATTATTTGTTTTTGTCAAATTAATACAATGTTTTTTTATGAAGGTATATGTCGGGTTAAGAGCATTAAAAATAATAATGAGGTGTGCGTACTAATATGTTAAAAAAAGGATTGCGAAATTATAAAATACAAAAAGGCAAAACCAAAAGAAAACAAATATCAAGTTCAATTAAAAAAAAAAAACTAATAAAATTATAATATTTCTAAATTACAATGTAAATAATAACACGTCTTCTAATCATTTTTTTAGAGAAAATATTAAATAATTTTAAATGAGCTACAAAAAATTGTTCAAGTTTTGTAAATGAACAATTGAAGGGCTTATTGTTAAAAAAAAAAAATCAAAAGCCACATTAACCTTCTAACGGGTAAGGCTGCCTCAGGGCAGTCTTCATAAAATTTACCACAAATGTGTCAACTGAGCGTTTTATTCTTTTAAATAAATATATTCCGATAGAAAACTAAATTTTCTAAATATTTTGCTAACAAATTTTTCGTGTACCGTCCACGGTTTGGAAGCGAGAAAGCTTCAAAATCAAAATTTCTTAAAATTTCAAAAACTAATTATTTTTGAAAAAAAAAAAAAATCAAAAATCTAAAAAACCAATTTAAGTTGACTAAAAAACTCTTTATAATAAAATACAAGTAAGATTGAAGCTTTATCTTTAATAATAAGTCCTTACTTTCGTCCAAGGACTCACAGGATTTTATCAGGATTCCTCTAAAGGGCATCATCTTAACTTATAAACTAATAGACGGATTTTTATGAAATTTGGCAGAAGGAAGACATTAAGTATTAATAGCAAAACGTTGAAGTTTGAACAATATAAATTGAAGTTTCAATACTTTTTCGCCTAATTTCGCTTTTTCCAAAAAGCGAAAATCGTGGTATCTTCTTAAAAAGGAGCAGAAAAAAAAATTGTTTTTGGTGTGTTTATATCTTGGTAGTAGAAATAATTTTTGTTCAAAACTTCTCTTTTATATGCTTTAGTTTTCAAAATGCACCCTAAAATATTTTGGTTCATATCGCCTAAATTATGCAAAGATAAACAATTTTGTTGAAGAACTTATTATTTGTTTTTCAAGTGGAGCACACATGGTATGAATTTCGTTGCAAAGCATCGTTTGCCAGTTAGAGGGTTAATTGTTTTATGGATTTTCGCTGTTTTCTAGACATCCATTGATTAATATTTGTTAGAAGTCTTAATAACTTATTACAAGTACTTAAGAGAACGTCCTGTAAAAGTCATATTTTTTCCACTTTTTTTTTACCTTTAAAAGGCGTAAATAAACTAAAAATAAAATGTGGCTTATCAAGTTTTTACAATAGGCCCTTCAATTGTATTTCTTTGTTAGATATTAAAACACAACTCTCAAATCTTCTGAAATGCCAGTGAAATTCAGATAAAAAAAATGATGTTTGAGTTTTGTGTGATGGTCATATGTTGAACAAATAGGTAGATGATATACTAAATTAACAACTGCTAATACATTGTCTACAGTTAATAGAATTGAATAAACGTAAAATGTTAACTATTTTCTATAAGGCTTAGATGTAGTAGACGCCAATTGAGAAATTTACCCAGGCAGTTGGATCTTGTTTTAGGTTCATGTTGATGTTCTACATCTACTACTTCATTTAAAAACTCATTAACTTGGCCATGGCGTTTGATGTTATCGTCATTATTACGTTTGTTAGCGTGTGATTGATTTTTGCTACTACATCGCCACCAATGTGGCGGCCATCATGAATGTGATGACATTGCACCACCCATGCGACGCTTCTTTTTCTTTTTGGCTGTTAAACTTTCTTGACCACTATCGGTATTCGAGGAACATGAATCATCATCACTCTTTTTATCCTCCGCCTCTGTATCGCTGCCCGATGATGACGAACTGGATGAAGACGAACTGGAATTACTTGAACTATCGGAAGCGAAACCGGTACTTTGATCAATATTAATACTATCAGCTATTTTGGCCAAATCTGGTTCTTTTTCGTGCAACACTCTTAACCATTTCCGTGATAGTTTAGGACGTCCTCGTACGGTTTTGTGCCAAACAATTGGGAAATTTGTGCGACTACAAAAATTCTGTGTAATGGCAATTGTGTCGTCCAAATTTAAAACCACATGCCACCAGCCACCCGGTACAAAGACAGTTTCGCCCTGATTTTTGTAATATCTCTAAAGGTTTATATTCCTCTGGCCAATCCAATTGTTTGGTACGTGGATAGACCGTACTGAACCAAGTAATGGCTTCATCTCTTTGTTTGCCACCCAATGTAGAGGGTACTTTTAATAATTCCTTTGGCGTTTGAGTGGGAAATAGACACCACCGTTTGTGGCCACTTATTAAAGCATTCCAAGCACTAGTGCCCAAGGGATCAATATGAATACCAGTACCAGATCTTGCCGGGCCCATAACAAACCAACGATATGGTGGCCGACGATCTTCACCACAATATTTAAACAAATCATCACGAAAATATTGTGGCACTACATAGTCTTCTAGCAGTTTTCGACGACGATGATGTTCTCCAAAACTACTATCAAATATATACAAAGGACTATCGTCTCTAGTGGACTGCATGTATTCTATGTAGTATTTCATTTTCATTTTAACACTGTAACCTTCATTATCTTCACCGCATTTAAATTTTTGATTACGATACTTCTTGGCCAAACGTGGTAGATTCCATTTTTCTAAGGCCTGCCAACCTTGTTGACAACCCTCAATGACGACCGGTTTGTATGGTTGTTCGAAACGTCGTATAAATTCTTTACAGCTAACTTCTGCGTCATGTATACGTTCGACATTGTCTTTGACCTCGCAAAAAGGTTCAAAACGTTCGGCATAGCGTAATGCAGTCCAACCTTCTTTGTCCAATTCAGGGCGAGCTTTACGTTTTACATCACGCGTACGTTTACGCGAACGTTTGGGCGGTTTAAATTCTTCACTCATTTCTTATTTTATGTAATGTAATAAATATGTAATTAAATAAACAATTTGTTCAGAATTTTTTTTGCTGGTAATGATAATTAACAATAATTTCGCGATGTTTCTCTTCTTTTTACCAGATGCTTTTTTTTGGTGCCGTTATAAAATGCACGTACTTTATGTCAAAATGTGTTTAACAGGGTAACCAGGTTTATAAGAAAAAATAAATAAAAAGGCTGGCAATTCTCAGTGTTTCTGTTTGAGGGGTTTTCTTGCTAAATTAGGCGTTTTTTTCGAAATATATCACTGAAATCAATTTATTTAAAGCGGCAAATATAATAGCAATATTATTGCGCAATTATTTGATTATGTTCTTTATCCTATTGCCATATGTTGTAATATATTAAAGAACACAATACGAAAATTGTAGCATTAATATTGCTAGTGTATGGGTAAATTAAAGGGTGATCAAAAAATATTATGGCATGATTAAACAAATTTTTTTAATTTTTATTGAACAACTTAATGTGTTGTATACTCGACTGGCATTATGTTGCGCTATTTATATGTGTGTACATAAGTTGATACTAAATATGGCATAAAATATTGTTCGGATAAGTAACCACATCAACCGACTAGCTATTGCTTTACTTGATGACTCTGAAGAAGTAAGAAGACTTAAAAGGAATCATATCCTGGAGTTACCGTTTCGGAGCTAAATCTTTTTTTAAAAAGTATATGAGTATAAATTTGTAAATATTGTTTAAACTTTATAATATCCTTTGGATTAGATGCTTATTGTTGTTCTCAATGGAGTTTAACAATTAATGTTAGTTTTTATTGTTATTATTAAATTTTCTTATTATCCTTAAATGGATGGATTGTAAATAAAAGAATTATTAAAAAAATATATATTTTGGAAATAGGTTTTCGTTTTAATAAATTAAAAATAGGTTTGAATAACCAGTTTCTTCGTTTTTCTTAATATCACATTGAAAAATTATATAGTTACAACATTACAGTTACTTGTGCAGTTATGAGTTTGTAGTTGTTTTAACTGCAATTGCAGTTGTTTTACTTAGAAAAATAGTTTCTAATGTTATTGAGGGTTGATTATTTAAATATTTATTTTAAAAATTACACGTAGAAAAGTTATATAGTTACAATATTACAGTTACTTGTGCAGTTATGAGTTTGTAGTTGTTTTAGCTGCAATTGCAGTTGTTTGACTTAGAACAATAGTTTTTAATGTTATTGAGGGTTGATTATTTAAACAATCTACCAAAATTAAAGCATTTCGGTAACACTTACTGTAGTTTTGACTTTTTGACAAAGAGTGTGTGTATCAAAAGTAGTGTTTCCAATTCAGTTAATGGATTTCTCGAATAATCGCCTCTATTCCGGTTAATTAAAAAATTTTAAACTCAAATAATAAATCGACATAAATAATAGGTTAAATTAGGTAGATTTTTCCTTTTTCGCACGACTTTTCTAATTTTCTTAACTTCGGATCAAAAAACGACAAGAAAAGCTTAGACAAAAAAGAACTATACATAAAATTTATTTGTAATTTCAGGTTTAATTCAATGAGAACTTTAAATTAACCTAAATTAATATTTCCATGCATATCAAGTAGTGTTTCCAATTACAAAATTGGCGATTAATCGGTTAATCGTTTAAAGCAAAAAATTTTGTTTTTCGTCAATAAAATCAAATAGCTGTTTTTTTTTTGTAAAACAACAAATAAAGCTGACTGCATCGATTTATTATGTATGAGTTGATGATTAAATGATTAAAAGCATCCTTCGATTTTGAAAGAATTATGGAGGAATCTAAAGACTCTTTAAAAAGAGAAAGTTTTCAGATATTTTCAGTGGAAATAAACCTTTAGTTACATAGTTTTTCTGATTTTCAAAATATGCGAATTTCAAAGAACGGCTTGTAGAAGATCTTATTTTTCTTTATAACGCATTTTTTGAATGTGGTTTTATTCGTTATCACCAGTGCAACCAGAAATAACATGTATCATGTTTTTTACTGTGCATCGTATTGGGAAATGCTTACATATTTTTCCGTTTTAGAACAATTGACGAATTATGGCATAGATTTGTAAGAGCATATTTTTGAATATTTTAATCATTAAAGCATATTTTTGCACTTTTGTTCTTAAGAAGACATTTTTGGGTTTTTGTGGAATAAATACACCTTTTTTAAGCAAATTTTTAATTTTTAAATATTTTGGGTATAAATTTTTTTAATAAAATATTTTTTTAGATATTAAAAAAACATTATTTTTTTATAATTTGAGATAAAGATGCCAAATAACTTTTGTATGATGGAGAAGTCGTTCGGTATACTTAACTAAAGTTGCACAAAGTCGCTATCTGCAACATAGATTACATAGATCTCAAACTTTTCTTTTTCCGTTAACAACAAACACATTTTTGCATACACATTCAAATATTTGTTGAATAGATATACGACGAATTTCCAACACATTCTCATGAGTTACTTGCACTGACAGTTAATGTCAAAGAGTGTAAGATGTATGTAATCTACGATCTGCAAAAATCAACTTATTACAAACAAACAAATTTATACTGAAAAATCTGTTTTGAAGTGTTTATTTTTGAATACAATAAATATAAAAAACAATTTAAGAACATATTTTGAAAGTTCCAGTTAAGAGAATTTAAAATTTTTAAAAAATTTTTTACGGGCATAAAATATATTTTTTTATAGCGTATTTGCGGTTGCCCTGGCTAGCACATATTTACATATAAATTCTGTATGAGTTCTGCTTCTTCCATATAAAAAAATAATATGCTCCCAACCACTTCAATTCAAAAACATTCCAATAGAACGAATTTTATGGAAACCGAAACCGTTCCACTAAAAATGTAAGTTATACCTAAGTAGAAATGGTTTCAGAAGTTCTTATAAAAGGTAACACTTAGCAGATTTTTAAAGCTATTAAATAAAATGTTGCATAGTTTTGAAATTTACCTCCAATTTCTTCCAAATACTACAAATGTTAAAATTTTTACTGTCCAAACGTCCTTTCAATCAACAAATTTGAATGAGAAAATCTATTCACACACGGGAAATAATAAGATTCGAAATGAGTGAAAATCCAAATATCAATTGATATTTATTAAAACAGTTCTTGAGCTTCAACCACAATTAACTTACCTTTTGAAATTTTGGTTGAATTTTTCTTTAAATTTAAGAGCGACCATATTTTACTTATTTGGATTTAAAAATGTTCGACAGATTTGAGTTTTGTTTTTACTCATTTCCTGAATTTTTTATTTGTTTTTAATTTGGTTAAGTTGGGTACGATGAGTTTCGATTACAATATAACCTAATTAATAGAGATGAAACTTAACGAAGATGGGTGCTTTAATGTAGTTTAAAAAAACCGGTTTATCGAATAATTCGAAAACCGAGTTGGCAGCTCTAATCGCTCGATTTTGAAAGAAAATCACAAAACCGTAATTTTGTTGGCTTTATAATAGCATTTTAGCGTTTTTTTAACGCCTCATTTGTGTACTTTCAATTTTTCATAGTTGGCAACGTTGTCAATTCTATCATGTGACGTTTTGAGTAAAAAGAGAAAAATGATAACACAGCTTGGAAAGGTAAACTCATTCAGACAATTTTCCAAAAAATTTATAAATTTATTAATTGTCCTTATTTTATTCAGATATTTTTAACGCCCAGTATCGCGTATTAGATCATAGAGTTTTTGTTAATGGTGAAATTGAGGCATTTCTCAATAATTTTGAAACACAACGCAACGATTCAGAAGTCGAGTCATTGTTCAAAGTGACCGAGACTGTAGGAGCTCTTAAATACGAAATATCTAATAGATACATTATTCTAGGGTCTACAAATTTAAAAGAAATATCGAATGAGCTAAAAGATATTTTGGTTAAGGTAAATACTTTAGTTACCGAAATACAAAAACCTAAAGAGGCAAGTTTAAACTGGTACTTACATATAACAAGACAAGTGTTTATAAATATTTTCTTTTCCTATAGGTTGGCGAATCCTTAAAGGAAGCAAGATTACAAAGGGCACAACGCAAGGAGGATATAGAAAATCAACTAAAACATAATTATCAGCGTGTAGAAAACTCATTTGCCGTTAAAGAAGAGGAAATAAGCTGAACTTTACTCAGATTTGCAATTAAAACTTAATATACCCAAGTGATTGTTATTTGAAATAACTTAAAATGGACACTATTACTACCATTAAAGATACCCGTATCAAAGTAAAAGCTTCCAAAGAGCTCATAAAATTACTCGAAAACAATAAAACACATTTAAATGTAATTCCGGAAAATATACGCAAATTTTTACAAACTCAAGACATACAACTATCCTCAAATGTAGAAGTGTTAAAAGGTGTTACACCAACCAAAAACCACAGACATCAATATTAAGCTTTTAAAAAGAGATACTTAAAGAAGAGCCCAAAATAACCCCCAACAAAGACAAGGAGGACAAAGATCTCGTTAAACCAGAGTCAAAGCTCAAAATCATCCGAGGAATTGCATTTATATTTAAGTGATTTACGTTGGTTAAGTAATTTTTTGAGCATTTTACGCAAACAACAAGGTCTAGAGGTATATTTGAATGATTTATTAGAAACATGTCAATTAGAATTACCTCAAAATGAATTATAAAAAAGAAATCCCGTACTAGAGGCACGTTGTCAAAGATTGCGTGAGGAACAACAAAATCTGGAATATCGTAAAATGACTAAAAATGTAGATGCCACACTCAAACACTATCCCGAAGATACAGTAGCCTATCAAAGTATGTATGTTAAGTGCTAAGTTAAATCAATAATTTAATTTTTTTTCTTTTCTGTTTATAGTGAAAGCCATTAACAGTCAAATTATTGCTGTTCTTCAGTTTATATTTTCTGTAGCTGCTGGGTTTACATTTGGTTTTCTTGGCATTAATCTGATTATTGGCAATATAGAATTTGGTTTACGTTTGCTATTGGGTATAATGTGTGCTTTGATAATAGCTTTGGCTGAAATTTACTTTTTGGCCAAAAAACTTAATGAATACGACAATACTGTGGATACCGCCAATCAGGCTATGAAAAATACATTGCCTACACAAAATAATAAACTACATAACGATTAGATGAAATCAGTGTTTAATATGATAGTTTTAAATATAAGCATTAACAAAATATAACTAAATATGTTACACTAAAAAAAAACATGTATTATTTTATTACTTTAAATAAATGTTTGAAACACTGATGGTTTTGTGTTAATTGAAAATCTTTTATCTCCACATAAAAATCTCGTTTTTACTTCAATAATGCTACTTTTAGACTGAAAAGATAAAAGTGGATTAACTTCTTAAATTCGGTGCAAATGTAAGCAGTTATTCTACTTTTTGCAAGCTTGACTTTTCGGGCTAAATGCAACATAAAAGTATTGAAAGTATGAGGAATTGCAAAAACTTTGGACACTGAGTCAAAATATTATAAAATATTATTTTTTTATGACATCAATAACCTTATGTGTTTATGTTTTGCTGAAAACATGTAAGTGAAAACATAATATAAGGAACAATCCATCCATATCTACTATTTCCTATTATTGGTGATACGAATAGTTAAATTATTTTAAATTCTTTTTTTTTAAATGACAAAATACTGGGAAATAGTATTTATGGGTGGATAGGGATGGATTGCGTGTGAATCAAGCTTAATGGAAATTAAAAAAGTTCATTACCAGTTAATCACAAAGCTCTTTGCATTAGAAAATTCATTATTAATGGTAATAAAATCAAATTAATTTATAAAAAAAATAATTACAATTGATAAAAAAAACAGCATTTGTTTACAAAAACATCCTGATAAATGAAAACGAACAACAGGATTGAACAGGAAAGTAAAAATACATGTTTTTTTTAAGATGTCCATTCTTTGGATGGAATGTAAAATGTATTGAAATCGAAGTGATGTGGAACTAAATGAATGAAATTGTATTGCTTAATATTGGGAGCGAAAAAGAGTTATGTGGTTTAAAAAGCATAGCTTTTGTCTTGGTAGAGTTTATATTCAAATTACAATTTAACATCCAGGCAGAAATATTAGATAAAAGCAAATTTATGTCATATTCGAAAACATCAATGAGCTGAAGATGTCCCGAAAAAAGAAGTTGTATATCATCCGCAAAGACAAAAGCATCACACTCAAAACCATGAAGTACGTTAAAAAAGTCGTTCATATATTTATGTTATATTTATTATTTATTTATGTTATATATGAACGACTTTTTTAACGTACTTCATGGTTTTGAGTGTGATGCTTTTGTCTTGCGGATGATATACAACTTCTTTTTTCGGGTCATCTTCAGCTCATTGATGTTTTCGAATATGACATAAATTTGCTTTTATCTAATATTTCTGCCTGGATGTTAAATTGTAATTCGAATATAAACTCTACCAAGACAAAAGCTATGCTTTTTAAACCACATAACTCTGAAGTGGATGTATCTATTACGATTAATGGCGAGCTTATTGAATTCGTTGAAGTTATGAGATGTCTAGGTGTTTTAATAGATAACAATCTAGAGTTCGGTCGACATATAACCTGGTTAAGTTCCAAAATAAATTTTACCCCTGCGTAGATTATATGCCCTAAATCTTTATTTCCCACTTTCTATTAGAAAACGCATAGCACATTCATTATTAATGTCCAACCTATTATACTGTATTGAAGTTTTTTCTGGGTGTAGTGTCGATGACTTCAATAAATGTAATTTACTGTTTAATAAAATAATACGTTTTGTTTACAAATTGAAGCCATATGATCATGTTTCGAGGCATATTTCTGATTTTTTGGGATGCAGTTTTAAAAATTTTGTTCGAATTCGATTGCTATTATTCTATCATAAAGTCATGCTCTCTAATTGCCCTGAATATGTACATAGACATTTTATACTCTTGAACACTGAAAGAAACCCTCAACTTTTATATCCCATTAGAAACTATATTATTCATGAACGATCATTTCATGTTCGTGTAGCTAAGTGTTGGAACCATTTACCCTTACCACTTAGATCTTTTAATCTATCTTTAAAAACATTCAAGTGTAAACTTGTAGAATATGCTTCTGTAAATGATATTTGATGTGCAAAAATTTTCAAAAATTTCCAAAATTTTCAAAATTCCCAAAATTTTCAAAATTCTCTAAACTGCAATACTTTTTGTCATGTGAGTTTATGCCATATTCTTTATTCTTTAATAATTCTTTTAAACTTTTTTCTTAAATTTTTGTAAGTTAAACTTGCTATATACAAACTGTTTTATATTGTTAGAAAATAGGATATTTAAGGTTTTATAGTTTTAAGTGACATAATGAAGTTGATTGTTAATGTTGGTCTACCAACTATATATGGCCCGAAGGGCTCGGTTGGTTTTTTTGAAATAAATTAAATTAAATTAAAAATAATATAAAGGAGAATGAGTGGAATTGAAAGACTAAACGTGGGGAACGATATGAAATGAAATGAAACAGGGAACGAGTTGAATTGGAACAATTAGGCTTAGCCTCATTTTCACAACGTCCTGTTAGCTACTAACTCGGACTTTAACTGATACATTTGTAGTTGTTTCCCACATAAATTTTAAATTTAACTGTTCGTTAAATTTTAATTGGACTTTCAGTAATCGGGCCTTAAACTTAAAAGAATAGACTTTTAAAAATTTTGAACGCTCACGACTGCGGGAATAATTCCCATGGCTTTACCACAATATCAAATTGCCTATAGAATTGTTAAGGACTTAAAAATAGCATAAATAATGGACCCAACTATAAATAAAAATATAAAACAAAAAGGACTTACCTTCCCAAACGTTTAGTATTAAAGTATTCCCCGTTGTTAGCACCAGCAAATCAAATTTTAGTATAACACAAAATTGTGCACATTTTTTAACTTTTTGCTTTATTTGGCAAAATAATTACACAAAATAAAATAAATTTAGCAAATTTCTTAATTATTTTTGAAAATTTTATTTTCATATTTTTGACTTTTGATTAAA
Source organism: Delia radicum (assembly GCA_021234595.1). Lineage (NCBI taxonomy): Eukaryota > Metazoa > Arthropoda > Insecta > Diptera > Anthomyiidae > Delia > Delia radicum. The sequence goes on along the minus strand of CM037851.1, from coordinate 311,870,193 downwards.
TTTTAACGCAATTTTTATACACAAAAAGTAATCCACGAATTTAGACACTGGGGTTTATTTGTTTTGACCCGTTTTTAATGCTTTATCATGGCTTTTAATTAAGATTAAACATTAAAATATGTAAAAACATTACTTTTTTTAATTATTAAAACACATTTTATAGAATTTTTTACAAACATTTTTAATTTCTTTTTTACAAACTTTAACAAAAGCATTAAAACACAAAACATCACGAACCGGCGAATTACAAATAAAAACAAAATGACAAAAATGCTTTCAAATAAGAAAGTGAGAAAGTGGGTTTGTATCTTCACTAAATATTCATTGTAGTTTTGTGACGGTTAGTAGATCATTCTGTATCCCACTCTCATAATACGGATATACCTTAATATCACTGTTGCCAACTTTTTTCCTAAAAAATATCGCTATAACCAAACTAAAAAATTACAAAAAAAAGCTAAATTGTATAATAATTTAAAAATATTGTCATAAATCGCTAAATTAATCGCAATTAATCGATTAATAATAATAATAACTCGAAAATAACGACAAGGTATATAAAAAAAACACTAAATCCACATGACATAAGATTGTTTTATTAACATAACTAAATTATGTTAAAATAACATCTAATTTAAGTGTATTATGACTAGAGATTCTAGCCTATACACGAACAATGTTTATTAGTTAAAAAATGTTTTATTTTTGATTTGAATTAGTTCAATTATTCCAATTTTGTTTTTTACTTCTCATCGGGTAAATAAAACAATACGGGTAAAGCGTTGATCTTTTTCCTTCAAAATTTGGGTAGAATATTCTAACCATTCTACATTGGTTCTCTGATGATTTTCGGTGACGCGAAATGAAACATGTAAGGACCTGTCAGTAGATAAAGTCTGCTATAAGTTAGCGGGCAAAAACTTTTTTGAGTAATTAATAAACATTGCACGGTTTTTTGTTTAACAAAAAACAAATGATCTTGAATATGAATAATCTTGCTCACATCATAATCTAATTTAAGTTTACAAATAATGTTTATTATGTTTTAATTATATTAAGGTAATTATGCGATTAAAATAGAGGAACATGAAAATAATGTTTTTAATGACATGTTTGCTTGCATATATACATAATAGTGTTTGCTTGCAAATATATGTATGTTTGAAATTAATGAAAAATGTCTACCAGCAAAAATATATATGTCTGGCTGCATATATGTTTATTATTAGTATGTTTGTGTCAAATATAATATCTGAAAATTTTTAAATTTGCCAATAAATCTTTTTTTAGGTTTGAAAATTTGAATCATTGTAAAAATATATAAAATTACCTGCAAACATATTCAAAAGTGTCTTTTTCTGTGTGCGCCAAACCTGACAGCAGTTCCTTAAGCTACAGTTCCTCCCCCAACATGTAGTCATCATACCGCTTTGGAACTTTACTCTCTCGTGTGGATCGTGACATCTGTATAGGCAATTGTTCTGATCTAGCTAAAGAAGTTCCCTGAGTATTTTGATCCGGTAGAATGTATTCATCTGAAGAATTATCTGTAGTATAATTTTCATTTGTTGTTTGTGTGTTCGAAACTCGCCTTCGTAACTGATCAATAAGTCTTGACTGAATGTTGCCGTTCGCCATGATTTCATAGTTATGAGAGTCTGTCATAACTCATAATTATGAGACTGTCATACATTATCACATGTTTTGAAACATTGTACTGTTTTCTGGTTCCATTTGTTGTCGTTGTTGTTTCCTGGGTGTATATGATCCAATAATGTCCTGAGTTTTTTTCCCATCAAAATTTTCGCTGGTATTTACTATTGTTGTTGTCCGAAGACGTAGTAATATATTTTTCTAGTTCTTAAATGGGTTTTTATCGTTTGCACAATCTTTCGGCCTGACCGTTTAATTATGGGTGATAAAAATGATTCAAATCGTGTGAAACAAAAGTTCGTCCATTGTCGGATACGATTATATCCATGTGTTGCAAAAAAGTCTCGTAAAAATTCGATAGTTGTTGTTGAATTCGCATCATTTTACTACTACACACAGAGAAAGATTTTGCCATATGCCATCTGAAATTCGGTTACTAAGACTAAAATGCAGCTATAACGAATTTAAGACGGCTGTGACAAAAAATAACATAAGTTTTCACAACAAAGTCCGGTAAATTCAACTGAATATTAGTTGAAGCATCCAAAATATTCAGAAATCGAATTTAAATAAATTATTGAAATTGACTCTTTGTCCAATTGAGCATCATTTTTTTCGGCTGGCTGTAGTGTCCTGGTTCCAAAAGCAATAGGTGCTTAACAACCGTATGACATTAAATGACTCTATATGACGATGCATCTCCACTTAAAATTAAGGTAAGTCTTCCAAATAGTGTACTAGAAACTTTTCTGATTGAAGTACTTTTTTAGCCTGGTTAAAACACTGTCCTTGTTCATTCCCCATTAAATTTTGGATCGTTTTCAATAATCTGTAAAGAGGTTCAAAAAATTACCTTTGTTTTGGGAAAATCGGTCATAAAACATTATTAAGCCAAGAAATGCTTGTAGTTGTTGTTTATTGGCTGTTTCTGGTGCATGAGAAACTGCTTTATTTATTTTTATTTATAAAATATATAACATATACATGACAATAATGTTAAATATTACCTTTTCTTATTAATGTTAAAACCTCCTTCTCATTTGTCTGCCAATTTCACCTCTCCAATAACTTGGAACTAGAAAAAAAAACAAAATTAGGGTCAGAATTTAATTGGTTACTAAATAAAATAAACTTATCTGTACTATTTATAAGATTTAATTTATTTATGTTTTATTTAATTAATGCATATTTTATTTCACAGAGAACAAACTTTTTATGTTGTCCTTTTTTTGTTCTCGAAAACATTTATGTAAAAGAAATTACCTATTTTCTATTATGTTCGACTATATTTATTTTGTTACATTTTACCAAGTAATGCCTGATTAAAATATGTACACAGAATGTTAGAGTTTAACATTTTGTAAGAGGCCATTTAAACGGAGCAATTTGTTGCCTGCAACGTTGCCTGCAATTATTGTTTGTAGGCAAACGGGGTAGAGAAGCAAGCGGGGTAGCAAAAAATGCACGATTTTCGTTTTCAAGATATTTTTTGACATTTCTTTTTGCTATCGTTCGTATTCTTGTTAATTTGCTTTATTCGTATTCGGCTTCTCAAGTGTTGTGTATCGAAAATATTTCGTAAAATAATAAATAAATAATGTGAAATAAAGAACTATTTATATATTATTTTAAATTATATTATTTTATATTATATATATTATTAAATTATATTATTTTTAATTATTACGAATAAATTAAATTTCAACGAATGAACAATTAAAGAAGATTGGAAAAATAAACGTCAAAAAAATTGCATGTAAAAACTCCTCGTTTAAATGTAAATGATTTTTAGAATCAACTTTGAAAGAGAATTCAAAAATTGCCTGCAATTAATTTCTTCGTTTAAAAGGCCTCTAAAGATTTAGCATAATATGAGCAGTTGTATAAATAGATAAAAATGTTAAGTAATATTTTATAATGTATGCTATGTGGAAATAGTTTAGAAAAATTATGCAAATGCAAATACAAATACAAAATTATCACAATATAATTTATGCAAAACTTGATAAAAATTGTTGATACAAATTACAGACTTAAAAAATATCTATACATTATGATTTTACCTTTTGGTCATGTAAGTGTGGAGACTTCCCCAATATTTTGATGTTTTTTGAAAATTATTTTATTATTTTGACAATGACTTTTTTATAAGAATTTTTCTGTTTTGAATTTAAAATAAAGATCCGTTTAAAATAAAATAATTTTAAACAACGTTTAAATCAATATCAGCTCCCATAAGGGGGGTAATGTGGAGACTTCCCCAATATTTTGATGTCTTTTGAAAATTATTTTATTATTTTGACAATGACTTTTTTATAAGAATTTTTCTGTTTTGAATTTAAAATAAAGATCCGTTAAAAATAAAAATAAAATAAACAACGTTTAAATCAATATCAGCTCCCATATAAGTTTTAGAATCGAGAAAAGGTAACTCTTCGAAAATTCATTTTGTTTTGTTTGTTTATTTGTATATCATTAAATCATTTCCTTTTCGCATACATATTAAAATAATATAAATGGAGCAAAATTGATTATTAATAGGTTTTTTGTTAAAGTTCTGCCTATTATATAGGCTCTAGCTTTTCTAAAACTTCGGGTTCTGATGAGATCTTTAGCCTGATCGAAATACTAGTATCAACCTAGCTAATATGTTTGATTTGCTTTATTTTTGTAAATATACGGAGGTTGAAAGCTCGTTATAAATTGAAAATAACATAAAAATAATCTCGATGTATATAAAAACAAAAAACTAATATAACTATAAAAAAATATTACTTGAGCCAGAGTACACACTAAAAATGTTTTATATAAATAGAACATTTTTGGTCTTCAAAGTTTAGTAACGTCATGATGCTTGTTAGGAAAAGACCTAACCACGTGGTTGATTACTAAGAAGACAAGAATGGAGCAAAATTGATTATTAATAGGTTTTTTGTTAAAGTTCTGCCTATTATATAGGCTCTAGCTTTTCTAAAACTTCGGGTTCTGATGAGATCTTTAGCCAGATCGAAATATTAGTATCAACCTAGCTAATATGTTTGATTTGCTTTATTTTTGTAAATATACGGAGGTTGAAAGCTCGTTATAAATTGAAAATAACATAAAAATGATCTCGATGTATATAAAAACAAAAAACTAATATAAATAAATATTGTATTTTTAAAATTTTGTAAACAATGTAATTCCATAATATAATTACAATGGATTTCCGTGAAAAGACGCTAGTACCTTTAAACTTTATTAAAAAAATATGTACAATTTTTTAAATCTTGCTAGTTTTTATTTTCATTCCAGTGTATTCAGTTTCTATGGAAGAGGACCCTAGAATGCGGTAAAAGTTTTATACTTTTTCGCGATGGAAATATTTTTAAACTACATAGTGAAGATATTAAAAGTGTAAAATAATAATAAATGTGATACAAAAGTGTAATTTTTCGTTGTTATCCTGCCACTGTTTATTGTGTGTACTTTGAAATTTTATTTATTAAAAAGTTTCATAAACTATAAAAAATGTGTTTATCTTATTATTTGCCGGTTTTTAGATTTTATTAAAAGGCAATAGTCGTATTCATTTTGTTACCAAAAAGCAGTGAAATATTACCAAAAAATAAGTACAATTGAACTATTTTACAAATTTTAGTTGATTGTTCTACCTAAACTTATGTGTGATTTTTCGAACATATCAAACTTTATGTTGCCATGAAAATAGGTGATATCACCCTATTAGGCAATATTAACTATATTTTTTTGTGTGTGTAATTTTAAATATATCTTGTGGCAGCACTGATTTTGACACAATAAAGATACATCTGGCACATTTTAGTAACCGACTCGGTACAAAACAAACGTTTTCAAATCCCATCACTGATTTGTAATAATTTTTTTTTTTTGCCAAAGCAAGTTTTCGAACTTTTCTACTTTAGTTCTCATGAGAATTTCGATTGCGCAACCTCGTTGAACTTGGAGGGAAATATAATATTCCGTCTTGCAATATGGTAAGTGACCAAAATTCAGAACATTGGAAAAGAAACCTGTAGAATTAAAGAAATTTTTGTTTTTAAAAACGAAGAGGTGTGGTTATTGTTTGTTTTTAATTACGTTTTATTAAAATACAAAACTCTGTGTTGCTAAATAAGTAAAGATAAATCATTAACTATATAATTTATTATTCCAACAGCCTATTCAACGTATTATTTATGCCTTTGGCCACCGTACATTGCCTTTGTTGGCTAATTCTTGCACCACACATGCCATACGTAATATGTCGGGCTCTGTGTTGGCCACCGAATCTTCGGACAAAGGTAAGTTTTGAAAAATAAACATAAAAGAGTCGATTTGTATTTTAAATGACCTTGTCTAATCTCTTCATTAGGTATGATCATTCTAAACCGGCCTAAAGCATTGAATGCCATTAATTTGGAAATGGTACGCAAAATTTACAAGCACTTGAAGAAATGTGAAAAAACAAAATCATTAATGATCATAAAGGGTACCGGTGATAAAAGTTTCTGTGCTGGTGGTGATGTGCGTGCTATTGTTGAGGCCGGTCCCACCGAGGAGTCTAAATGTTTCTTCCGTGAAGAATACAGTACAAATGCCTTGATTGGTAATTATAAAATTCCCTATATTGCCCTTATCGATGGCATCACTATGGGTGGTGGTGTGGGTCTATCTGTTCATGGTAAATATCGTGTAGCCACCGAACGTACTCTCTTTGCCATGCCCGAAACAGCTATAGGTCTTTTTCCCGATGTTGGTGGTTCATATTTCCTACCACGTTTGCAGGGAAAACTTGGTCTCTACTTAGGTCTTACTGGTTATCGTCTTAAAGGTGAAGATGTTATGAAAGCCGGCATAGCTACTCATTATTGTGAAAGTTCGAAAATCAGTGAATTGGAATCAGCTTTGCTCAATTGTCCCGATGCTGATGAAGTAACCGATATTTTAACAAAATTCAATAACCCCTCACATAAACCATTTGTTTTGACTCCACATATGGATCAAATTAATAAATGTTTCTCGGCTGAAAGTGTAGAAGAAATTGTTGATAATCTCAAGAGTGATGGCAGTGAATGGGCTACAAAAACTTTGCAGGTAAATGAAACTGTCACATAATAATATTGTATGGGGGGTCTAAATCAATATATTAATTAGCTAATAATGACCGAATGAGATAATTTTCCATTGAGTTTATTCATTATCAATAGATATACAGTGTTTTTGTTTATATATTACACATTAAGGTGTCCTTTAAATAGCGACTTGCCGATTTGTATTGCTTCATTTAATGTCATATAAGTATAAATTGAGGAAAACGTTTTTTTAATGTTTTCCCATTCCGAATCGCTTGAAAATTTCTCGATTTGTTACTTGATTTTCACTAGAATCGCCATATTCTAGAACATTTTAGAAATTTAAGAAAAAAGTTTTTTATATATTTTTAAAGTCAGTGCAAACCAAAATTTTATTCGAGTAATACCTAGCAAAAATCTATCCATTTCTCAATGAAAACCTTATTAAATAAACACACAACCTTTAAAAGAATAAATTATAATAGTACAAAATAATGGCATGTCGTCGATTGTTTATTGGAGAGCCGCACCGACCAAAAACATTTTTGCGAAATAAACGATAAAGAAAGTTTACAACAAAATTATTAATTTCTACAAGATAGGTTTTCTTTTTTGTTTGCTATATCTATAGCTGCATTTATTATAAACAATATTGTTAATTTTACGCCTTTTACACTGCGTATCCAGAGTTATTAACAATTTTTTAAAAAAAAGATTTTTTTATTATATGGCCTATAAGCCGTTTTTATCACAATTTTATTGTTTTTCTTTCAAGTAGGTCAAAAGTTTTTTTTTTCTTTTAACCATTATAAAACTAGGTTGTCATAGTGCAAACCAATGCTTAAAACTTTTTATCGTTTTTTGTTTTATATGCGTTGCTTATTTCAAATGTGTCAAACCAAGATTGACGAATAATGTTTTTATTTTTCTATAGAAAGTTTGACTCATTGGCCAAAAAGTGGTCAATACACCATACCAATGTTAAGAAATTTGTAAAAATAGGGATACGCAGCACATATGGGGCTGGATATCTCCTAATTGATACGAGGTATATAAAAAAGGATTAAAGATTTAGAAAGAGGACACATTATTCATATATAATCAATTCCTAACTCAATTTTGCCAGAAATGGTCTATAGGTCTCGCCAATATTCATACGACGATGTGATGAAAAGCGGTCTATTTTGATTGATCGATTTGGTTAAAAATACAAATTTAAAAAGAGAGTTGAATTATTTTTAATCGCTTTAGGCTGAGTTGTTGGGGTGTTAGTTAAACTTGGTGTAGTTAAACCGTAAACAAATTTTATTTGCCATTTCCATGTTTATTAAAAAAAAACTTTGTCGAAACAACCTAATCTCATTCAAAATTTTGGTATTTTTTTAACGTCTGTTTTTAACGTCCTTATACAATTTTAAGCCGATTAAGCGATGTGCGTCTGGGCTGCTTATTGTATTTATATTCATGTACATACATCCTACCATGCAGTAAAATCGGTCCAGCAGTTCGGCTCTGTTTAAAGTTCTGATTCCGCATACAAAATTCAAAAGTGAAATATTCTCAATGTTTATGCTGTTCTGTGATCCACATCCGAATATTTATTTTGTGCGTAAAAAGTTTGTTGAAAGTATAACCAATAATTTTTTTAAACTATTAATATCGGTAATTCAACGATAGATCGGCCAAAATCTGACCTTTGATTTAAAAAAATTATATTTTGCAAGCAGATACTTTAGCGAGCCACTTAAAAATTGGTGTAAGTTTCAACATGCAGAAAATTGTGTAAGTTTCAACATTCGTATATGTGAGACTATTGAGAAGGATCACGGCTTCCATAATGCACCTCAGAGCGCCAAATAACTCCATTTTTGAAAAAAAGCAATGTTTTAAGGCGTGTGACATTTTTTTTCGTTGATGTATTTGTTTAATTTATTTTATTATACAATTTCAAACTAAGCCGCCCTTGGGGCTAAATATGGCTCATTTACAAATCACTAAAAGAAACTACTTCTATACAAATATTTATCAATAATTAAAATCTTAACATAAACTAAACAATTTTCAGAAACATTAAATAAAATATATATGTATATGTATATATAATTAAAAGTAAACAAAAAACCAATATAGATAGGTACAAACGTATATACTTACTTATATGAATACTCCTCATGTTAACCCTATTAAAAATGTTCCCTAATGAAACCCAGTATATAATTTCGTTCAAATATCTAATATATATAAAAAAATGTAAACATTGTTGCAGCAGGCATACTCTTTAAGTTTGGTTTTAAATACATCGACAGCAAAGTAAAAATTTCTAAGTAATAATGGCAAAGGATTCCAAATTTTAGCTATCCTGTATTGAAAAGGTCGTTGAAGAATTGATGTATTATGAAGAGGATACATTAATTGAGGGTTTCTTAAAGATCTTGAAAATACAAAATGTCTTAATAAATATTACGGAAATTTAGCCCTAAAAATTTTATAAAAATGTGATAACAGTCACATGTTAATAAAACTTTAAAAAATTGCATCCGAGAAAGTCTACTACATAATTTGAAACATGATTACAATATTTAAGGTTGTACACAAATCGAATAATTCGATTGAAAAGAAGATTGTATATACGCAAAACCCGACCCTTAACACCTGTAAAAACTTCAGCACAGTAAAAAATATTGGACACCAATAATGTTGTTTAACAAATAAAAATACGGAGCTATCTACTGTAACGCAGCAAATATTGCAAATTATTAAGAAAAAATTACATGTAGTATTCACCATCAGTTTTTAATTAATATTGTATAAGGTCGATTTGCAAATATTTTTAATTTGAGCAAATTAAACAGTTTTTTTCACTTTTCTGAACATTTGTATGGAAGTATATAGCTCCGTTTGAATATAAGACAACGATATGATTCATGCAAATTATTAAAAGTTTTTGATATTTTAAGAAATCGGGAACTTTGTTGGCGATGCATCAAACCTTCTCAATTGTATTTGATTTTATACGTACGAAAAAAAATAAAATAAAACTGGGTGATGTTAGAAATTCGACTTTTAGGAATTTAGGGGCTACCCTAGTATACATTTTTTTATGTATGTGATGGCACTATTCTTTTCTTTCACGATCGCAATGAGTTTTGCTTATCTTTTTTCATTTTTATTTTATTTTAATAAAATTGTTGCTACTTAAAATCTTATTTGGCCATAAAGTTAAACTCTTAGATAACTGCAAATTTTAAAAAATACAATGTTTTCTTACTGCTTCACTTATCGTATAGTTATCCAAAATATTATGATGAATTGTACTTTATAGCATGGAGTAAAAATAAACACAAAACGTAAACAAAGATTTCATAATTAACCGGCTAAAAAATCAAATGTATTTGATATAAACAACATTTTGTACATGCAATTGGTACATGATTTTTAACGCAAAGCTATTCACTAGGGCAAGAATTGTTTATACACCTTAAACAGGAAAATATGCGTTTATAAAATGCCATAAAAAATGAAAAATATGAAAGAAAAATAAAAGAACATTTTTTTTCATACTGTGAAATATAGAAAACTTTTTTCCAATAGGAACATTTTTTTTTTTAATGTAAAAATGATTTTGGACTGTTCCCTTTAAAACAGTATGTGTCAGTACTGTTATGTTTGTACCGTAGGCATATTGAGAAAAACAGCGTTATTCCAGTACTATTTTTTTTTTGTACCATGGGCAATTTCTACCTGGGCTCAGATAGAAAAATACAAACGGTCCTGTGTTGGAATCGGTAGTACATGTAGTACAATTTGCCAACGTTGGCACAGACTTCATTTTATTTTTATCTTGCATTTACCCAGTACATTTAATAAAAAATTCAGTAGTTTGCCAGTATGTACTTGAAATAAATAAATTAGTAGGTAGACACTACAACAAAAGCAAGAAAAATGTAGTTGTAAACAACAACATAGAAGGCGGATCAATTATTTTTCAACATAATCTCCTTTTAGCACAATACACTTAGTCCAACGTTTCTCCAATTTTTGTATCCCTTCCAAAAAATAGGATTTTTCAAGGTCCATAAAATAGACATTTCTTGGCCATATTGGGTCGTTTTTTTTTTAATCCTCGCTAAATCGGTCCAATAAGTTTCTTCTCCGTTTATTGTTCTTCCCTTTTGAAGGTAATCGATGTGGATTATCCCGCGTGCATCCTAAAAAAACTGTTGCCATCACCTTATTGGCCACGATTACGTTTATGGTCAATTGAGGGCAAACGCGGCACCCATCTTGCAGACAGCTTTCTTAAATCCAACTGATCATTTAAAATCGAAACCACACTGCCATATGAAATGCCTGTGGCATCAACAATTTCACGCACTTTTACTCTTCGATCGGCCAACAACATATGATTTTTCGACATTTTCGGGTGTATTGACCTCAATTGGCCGTCCAGAACGTTCAGCGTCATTTGTACTTGTGCGACCACAACGAAAGTCAGTACAACCACTTTTTTACCAGTGAAATCGATATTGCAGTATTCTCAAACTTTCCTTGGTTTGATTGACGGTTTTTTTTTCGCACTCGAAATTAACTTTTTTCCATTTTTAAAAAAATCCACTAGGTTGTATGTTTTGAACAGCTGTTAAACGCAAAGTAAATGAAGGAACTTGCTCAAAATTTGACAGTATTAACAGGTGGTACTTGATGGGAGCAGTGTTGCATTTCATATAGTTGAAAATAAATAATGTACAAATTTAATACATATAAAAAGCATCACTAATTAATTACAACAATATTCAATGGTTTGCATTTAAATTTTAATATTGTTAAAAATAATAATGTATTTAACGAGCAAGAGTTTTTTAAAACGACTACTCAGCTATCGGTTGTTTCGCCCCTCATGCCTATCTTTAGCATTTGAAAAACCAGCGTCTTAGACAATATTTAGGTATTACTTTTTATCTGGAAATTGTGTCATCAAAAACCCTTTAAATAAGATAAATATAAATTAAAACATAATTAATTTTTTATATTTTATATAAATTTTTTATTTACCATATCTTATTATGTATAGCATATATGTATGTTTAATATCTAATTTTATAAAGGTCAATATATAAAAATGTTAAGTTTTCCTTGATCTTCGATCTTCTTTTATTTTATTCTTTTTAGTTTCAACGAGCTTAAGATCATTTATTTATTAATTATTTATTTCCAATATTTCGTCTCCACATTGGGTGACTTCTTCAGGGAACAAAAATTACAATTAGAAAAACTAGTTTTAATAATTAAAATCTTATATACATATAATAAATTTTTTAAAAAAGGCGGGAAATCAAAAAAAAAATATTTTCTGTGAATATGAAAAAATAAAAATGTCCCAGAAACCAAAACTAAATAAAAATATCACAGAAAAAAAAAAATAATTATAATAATAGGACAATATTCTAATGAAGAAATATAGAGTATGGCCTCGAACTTGAATAATTTTCATTGCCCAAATAAAGGTCGAAAAAAAACATAATTTTTATTTTTAATAAAAATTATAACAAACTTGTAATTATAATAATATTTAAAATCTTAACTAGAATATTGAAATACATATATTATTAAAAATCATAAAAATTATAATGAAAGTACCATTTACACAACGCATTAACTATAAGACAGGCAAAGCAAATGTTGCACAAAATTACAGACATTTAGTTAATAGAAACTAAGATAATTTTTATGATGTTTAATACATATGTATTTCAATATTCTAGTTTAGATTTTAAATATTATTATAATAATTTTTTTTTTTCTGTGATATTTTTGTTTTTATTTAATTTTGGTTCCTGGGATATTTTTATTTTTTCATATTGACAGAAAATGTTTTAGATTTCCCGCCTTTTTTAAAAAAATTTTTATATAATAGTTTTTCTAATTGTAATATTTGTTCCCTGATGAAGTCACCCAATGTGGAGACGAAATATTGGAAATAAATATTTAATAAATAAATGATCTTAAGCTCGTTTAAACTAAAAAGAAGAAAGTCAATATATAAAAATATATCGTATATAAATCTGATGTTCTGGATTTGGAATTTTGCACTTAGTTTTTTTAAAAAAATACTGCAAATAAATGAAAAATATGTACTAAAAACTAAAAAATATGTACTAAAAACTTTAAAATATATATTAAAAAGTAAATAAAAGTGCAAGTATACAAAAACATGATTTTTTCGCAAAATATGCAAAAACATGAAATCGCCCAGGTAGAAATTACCAACCATACCAAAAAAAAAAAACAGTACTGACAAAACTTTGTAAAACCCACTATGTTATGTTATAATCGTGTATGTGCCAGAAAACGAAACCGCATAAGTAAAACGATTAGGTGTGCCAGGTTCCGATATCGCAATTTTTTTGCTCGTTTTAAATCGAACAGTTGTACCTTGTCGAAAGTAAATAGAATGTGGATTTTTTTTCTTAGAAAGGTTTGTTAAATAATGAAAACAACACTTAGTATTAAAAATTTTAAATGTTTTTTATTTATTTTAAGTCAAAAAGCAATCTTTTAGTAGCTTTTTCAATTTAAAACAAGGCTTTTAAAAATCTCTTAATATTTCATGTGTTTTTAAAAATTTTTAAATTTAAATTTTTAATGAAAATGAAGTTATTCAAGTTCGAGGTCGTATTCTACATTTATTTACCAGAATATTGTCCTAGTAAATAAATTATAGAATTTTTAGTTTTTCAATTTATTCTTTGACCACACCTTCAAGAATTTGTTGATAGATCTATTTCGGGGAGTTTCTAGTTCCCCATCATCAGAACAATTTAGAAAGAATGGTAACATCATCATGCTCAAACTTGAAAATACATACAACTCATTTTTCTAACAAAATGAGAAGTATTTGAAGTTACCAATAATAATCAAAAAACAAATTGAAATACTTTGTTTTTGTGTAGTACCCACCTTTGGTAGATTACAATACACATTTTTCGTTCATGTTTCCCTTTTTATTTAAAGGGGAACTAACAAACTAAGACCATACTATGTATTTTTACAAATGATTGATATAATTTTTATTGTTAATAATTATTTATTTATGATTTATTCGACCTTTATTGTGCAATGAAAATGAAGTTATTCAAGTTCGTTTAGTTTTTCAATTTATTCTTTGACCACTTGAATAACTTCATTTTCATTGCACAATAAAGGTCGAATAAATCATAATTTTTATTAACAATAAAAATTATATCAATCATTAAATTTTTAAATTATTTTAAAATTACGTTTACAAGCTTTTGACCTTTAAAATTTTTTTTTTTCTAACAAAACTTCGAATATACTAAAACTATTTTAAAATCACCAAATTTTTTGAATTACCAACGTTATGTCAACGGTGGCAAGTTCGCTCAAACCAACGGTTGGCCACTGTTATCAATCGGATAACAGGACAATACTGGCAATATTGTTAATCCCACGTTCAGCCAACGCATAACCGACCATCGCCTACGTTTGCCATCACTGTGCCGATTGTATTTTTCTGCCTCGTCGGTTAAAAACAACAAGATTTATCCATTTTTATGCATAATTGGCGCTTTAAGGCCAAACAAATTGCAACAATTTCTTAATGAAGCATTGTTCGAAAATAAAATTAAAGTTTATGTCACTATTGATGTTATAAAATATTATTTGATTCGACTTTTAACTATTTTTCTTTAAAATAACTAATGTACCCAGCCAAAATACATTAATCAAAAACTATAATCCAATTAGCTTTTTTTATTTCTAGACTATGAATAAAATGTCACCAACATCATTGAAAGTAACGTTCCGCCAATTGGAATTGGGTGCTAAATTATCTTTGCCACAATGTCTCAACATGGAATATCGTATGGTCGTACGTCATTTGGAGAATAGTGACTTCAAAGAAGGTGTACGTGCTCTACTCATTGATAAGGATCAAAAAACCCCAATGGAATCCTGCTACTCTCGAAGCTGTTACTGAAGAACACATTCAATCATTCTTTAACAAATTAGCCGACACCGAAGAACTTAAATTGTAAATTGAATGAAATTTGCTGTTTTTGCATTTTGGCTTTTGTTTTTGTATGTTAGTTTTGTAGCATTTATTTGAATGCACATTCCATACATTCCAGTTTGGTAAACTTAAAGTTCTAGTTTTGCGAGTTTTTTTTTTTTTTAATACATATTTGTAACATTGTGCCTTAAACCAAAATGTGGTTAACTAATTTTTGTTAAAATTTTTCGGATTTAAAATTTTTTTATATGCATTTTTAGTGTTAATTTTTTTGCTTGTTTTCGCTCAATTTGCTTATGTTGAATATTTTCCTGAAATTAATAATTTTTTTATTAAAGTTTATAATATTTTTCTTTTCACAGGACCAAGTAATTACTGAAACAGAAAATTTAAAAAAAATTTATACATATATATAAATCTAATAATAAAAGTACCAGGATATTATGAGCATTTATTATACTGAATATTGATCGGAATTCAAATAATATTAGAAAAAGTGCTAATCAATTGTTTTGTAAACATCATGGTTTTTCATGTTAATATACAACTATAATTTGTAAGTTTAAACAAAAAGTGCTAAACATTAGTTAAATAGATATTGTCGTCTTTTTAAGATGTGCCTAACAAAACGTATTTAAATAAAGTTGAACTTGTTGAGTTTTTAATTAACACTTTGAAATACTTATGCTATTGAAAATAACTGCATTAGATATTTATTATTGTTTAAATTAATGCATATTTTAAAAATATTTGCTAAATGTGTTATAAAGTTCTTAGTACGACAACTAACATCATACAATCGTTTTAGACCTACTAACTTATCTCAAAATAACTAAAGTTTAGGGCTTAACCACTTTGTATGGAAATATCTGTAGTTCAAGTTAAACTCTGGTTATTTTTAGAAAAGTTACTCGACCTTAGTATTGAAATTAACAGTGTAGAAAAGCATTACCATATAAGTGGTTATATAAGTGAAAAATAGAAAAATATGTGTTTACTTATATGCTTACTAGTATGTACCAAAATAGTAAGTCTAAAAATAAATTTAAAAATAAAAAACTAAATTTAATAAAAAAAAATTTTTTTTTATTTTTTTGTCAGTCAACCGCTTTACCATCTGAGCTATCTCGACATGTTATACTTAATAGATAAAAACATATGGACGCACAAAATACCATTACTTTCCCACTAAAAAAAAATCAAAAATAAGTAGTTATATATGTACTTACTAGAGTTAAAAAAATAATGAGTCTGAGTCAATTCCCACTAGAGGCTATAGAAAGGGATTATTATGTAAATTGATTCGCATTCAGAAATTTTAATGATGACTGGGATAAAAATAGTTCTATATAGTCATATATAATATGATTAAGTCATATCTGACTTTGAATGAAGTCACATTACGGCTAATATCAGTATATACAAATACGTGTAATCATTTTTATTGCGATATTTTTATATGGCACTTGATATTATTATATGTCTACAAATCTTACTCCATATATAACTACATAAGCCATATCATAATAATCTAAATATACATAAGTAGTGATCGAAATGATTATATACGGTCCCATGCTAAGTCTTACACTAAACTATATGTGACGCCAAACTGAAAATATTTCCTTATAATTTTATATAGCATTATATATATTCCCATACATAGTTTAGTAAAGTTCAATATCAAATTAAGTTATACGCAAGTTAAGTTTTTCTTACATATCGCCGCACATATAACCATATAAAGTTTATAACGAAATTATTTGCAAGTGATTTATTTTATATAATTTCAAATAAAAAATGAGTACTTAATTATATATTTTTGAAACACTAAATTTGTTCTTGATAATTTTGAATAATTTCGTTGTTTCATTTAAAAAAATGTGGGTCTTTAATATTGTTGATTTCTAGAAATTTTAATTTTATGAAATCAAATATATTTATATCTCATTAGATATAATTCAATGTCCCGGATATGGACAAATCTTGGATAAAATTTTAACAAATTATATCTAAATTTTTTAATTTTTTTTAAAGAGAGGCAACACTCAGGAAATTCTTCCTATTAATTAATGTGTTGCTTTCTTGGAAAGCGGAAAGTGGAGAGATGAAAGGTGGTGAAAGATAAAAAGCTTCAAACATGGCAACACTGTAATTGCGCGAGTAGATAAGTCTTAAAACAGTTGTTGCTCACCATCTGATGTAGAGTTGGCGAATTTATTGAAGCTTTTTGTTTTATAACCCTGATTCCTTATCTTACTTCGGTGGGGTTTAGTGCTATGGGAACACCGAAGGTGGGCGCAGCAATACATATAAGTGATAGAAAACTTATACATATTATTTTTCTAAATTGATGTTGTCGTCACCGGGAATCGAACCCGGTATCATCTGTATAATAGTCCAACGCGCTAACCATTACACCACAACCATTAACCCATTTTTGGATCAATTTGTATGTGCTTATAAATGGGAACTTATAAAATGAGATATCATTTTATTAGACTCCATATTAAAATTTTTAGCCAGAAATTTTTAAATTTACGACACCGGCAAAATATTTTCAAATTTTTTTTTTGACATGAATAACATTTTGTGTATGTATTATTCGATATTTGAGCGTTCTAAATCCATCCGCGTTCATCATTTATCTTTAACGACTCTAAAATTATAAGTTTAAAGCAAATTAAAAATATATTTCTTTATTAGGATATTGTCTTAACAAATAATCTATAGAGTTTTTTGTTCTCAAATTTATTAACTCTATAGATTATTTGTTTGGACAATATCCTAATAAATAAATATAGAGTATGGCCTCGAACTTGAATAATTTTACAGTTATATTAGTTTTTTTGTTTTTTTATATACATCGATATTATTTTTATGTTATTTTCAATTTATAACGAGCTTTCAACCTCCGTATATTTACAAAAATAAAGCAAATCAAACATATTAGCTAGGTTGATACTAGTATTTCGATCTGGCTAAAGATCTCATCAGAACCCGAAGTTTTAGAAAAGCTAGAGCCTATATAATAGGCAGAACTTTAACAAAAAACCGATTAATCATTAATTTTGCTCCATTCTTGTCTTCTTAGTAATCAACCACGTGGTTAGGTCTTTTCCTAACAAGCATCATGACGTTGCTAAACTTTGAAGACCAAAAATGTTCTATTTATATAATAAATTTTTAGTGTGTAATTTTCATTGCACAATTAAAGGTCGAAAAAAAATAATTTTTAATAAAAACTATATGAAACTTTAAATATCTAATTGCTTAACTTTAGTTATAAATGTCAAAATTGTTGTATTATACGACACCTGCTTTTTTGCAGTAAATTTATATGAATTTTTCTATAAAAATCTTTTATAGAAAAATGTTTAAAAAAGCATAAACACTTCAAGAAAGTTATAAAGGCTTTAAAAATGTCTAAGGATTAAATTTTTTATAAGTGACCCGCTCTTAGCTTATTCTAGTGCTTTAGATTAGATTATAGTGGCACTATGCACCGCGACCAGAAGTTGGTATTTTGTGCTGATTCTAGTGCTTAGTAACTTCCCTGCAGGAAATGTCAATAGTGAAAAAGTATTGATTCACTATTGACTGTGTCACCAGTACTACTAACCAAATATTCCCCAGGCAATGTAATTTGCTATAGACATTTAACATGTACGTGTCATTGAAAATCAGTAGTGACATTAGAACTATTGACTAGGTAGTGAATAGGTAGTTCTTATGGGACCATATGTAGACATTGGAACCAAAGATTCACTAGTGACTAGGTAGTTCTTATGGCACCATATGTAGACATTAGAAACATAGATTCACTAGTGACTAGGTAGTTCTTATGAGACCATATGCACCCATTGGACCAAAGATTCACTAGTGACTCGTTAGTTCTTATGGGACCACATGTAGACATAAGAACCATAGATTCACTAGTGACTAATTATTTCTAATGGGACCATATGTAGACATTGGAACCAAAAATTTACTAGTGAGTTAATAAAGTAAAAAGTGTAGACGCTTAGTTGACAATGTCAACAAAATAGTAGACAAAAGTGGAGACTTGGAGACATTTGACCCCAAGCTTCCTGCAGGGTTAATACAAATTTAAACGATTAATAAACTTCGTCTCCATATTTCATTTAAATAAACATATTTCTTAAAATAAGTATGACAGTGATTGTACTGTAAATAAAATAAATTAAAATTCAACAATATAAAAATTCTTCATAAAAAAACTGTTCAACATCACAAATAGTGTTTATTTAATGTGGTGTGGTACACACTTTGTATACAAATCAGTTTGTTTTTTTTTTTTTTTTTTTGTTCGAGTAAACGAGTAACTCGATTTTAAGGTTATTAGCTTACTCGATTAATCGAGTAAGATTTTAAATATACCCCAGTAACTCGAATAATTTGAATAATGTTGTTTCACTAATTTTTCCCTAAAAAACACAAAATATATAAAAAAAATCAGGAGTTCCAATATGCAATTTATCAAAATTTAAAATATACGTTAAGCTAAAATAAAAAGGATCTTTTGAATTAACTTTTTTACTTTCTTTTTCTTTTTTTTTCTTTTACTTTCTTTTCTTTTGTTTTTCTAAGTTCGACTTTAAGAAAACATTAGGGACATTTAGCATTTCTTTTTTTTTTGCAAATATAAAGAATAATATGTCATAGCATTATATGCCTTGGAAAAACATAAAGAAAAGTTATATTATTTTTTCGCCGTCGTTAATATAATAGTTTTGCGATTGTTGTGATTTTTTCGTTGAATATTTAGATATTTAAAAGTTTCGATTAGTTTCTGGAAATTGGACTTTTTGGTGTAAATTTTTTTTTATAGTTTTTACCATTCATTTGTGTTTAATAATGTTTGTAATTGTTTAAGGATATTTTAAAAATATCTTAAAAATGTACTATTTTAGGCATTGGTCTCTTGACAGAATGTTTTTTTCTGCAAAATGAAAAATAAAAATTGTTTTTTGCCAGTGCATATCGTGGTACCACGTAAAAAAGTTATAGCTCTATTAAACAACTAAAGGGTCCGGAAAATAACTTTTTTTTTTTGAAAATGCTATAAAAAAAAAACTGAATATTTTCTCAAATTTCTTTTTTTATTTTAAAGTACAATCCTTCCGGTTAATAATGGAAAATAATTTCATTCAAATGGCTGCCTCGGCTGGCCATGCAGTAGCCTACACGATCGGTCCAATTTTTAAGCACATTATCGGATTATCGATTGTGTGCAGCTGTATTTCACCAATGGCTTCACGAATATTGTCCTTTAAAGCGTCAATTGTCTCTGGCTTGTTGGCGTAACACTTATCTTTGACGGCACCCCACAAATAATAGTCCAACGGTGTCAAATCGCAGCTCCGAGATGGCCAAACGACATCAGCTCTGCGGCTGATTTGAATTTTCACACACATTCTGCAATATTACCATGATTTTCAAAGTAATGTCGCAATATTTCCCAGCGTTGTTCAAGCGTATACACAACCATATTCGTTCAGCGGAAGGATAAAACTAATTATCTGTCAAATTAGACATGAGCTAAGTGTTACCATTCACGAAATAAGCACTAGTTGAAAAAAAAACGTTAGATGGCGGACCCTTTATAATATGTGAATTAAAACGGTAACTGGTACATTGCTTTATATTTTATAGAAAAAAAAAGAATTTTTTTAAAATAGTTACGAAACAATTTAAGCTTAAACTGAAATAGAATTTATTTTGATTTACTCGATTGACTCGATTAATCGACCAAAATTCTTCGAGCTATTCGTTACTCTAAATTGGCCATTTTAATTTACTCGAACAATTGTTTGATTAAAATTCATCGATTAATCGAGTAACGGTTAACCGATTGAATACCCTAGTGTTAATGAATAAATGTTTGTTCAACTTTTATTTTTATCCATCTTTATTTATCTTTATTGCTGTTTGTAAAAAGCAGAAGTTTTTACAATAACTTTTACTACTCAGTTTTTCGTTTCAAAAAATAAACTTTAACTATGCTACTGCTGTTGAAAGTTGGTGCCAGTTTGTTTTGTTTTTTACTTAGCTGTTGAAACAGTTATATTAAGATGCTTCTGATGAAATCGAGCTAGTTATTTAATCACTGCTTCTAAAAATATCCAAAATAAAACAGATATATAACATTAGCTTGTGTTTGCAATAAGCTGCTGTTAGCTAGCGTGTTGTTTAATATCAAAGTATGTTAACTATTTTTAGATATCATTCATGAAAATATGTGATAAATGGATAAAAAATGGATACTATTAGAAGCTTTTGTAAACCCTGGAAAAATCTCTAGTTAGTTTCGAGTAGTTTTTTTTAATTTTATTTCTTTCGGTGAAGACTTAACGTGAAACTTTGCATGTCCTAGTTTTTAAGTATAGTCTACCGAACGCTGTCCATAGTTTCGTTGAATTCAAAAAAAATTGAGAAATAAGAGGCATCTAAGTAAAGTCAGTTTCAACAAGTTTCGAAAAATTTATATAGCTCATATATTCTTGATCCTTATTCAATCGATTTGGCGCTGTATGCCCAATGAAATAGCTTATTTTTACCTAGATATCTTCTAGAACATCTTCGCTAGAAATTTGGTATTGAAAATAAGCAAAATCGGTCCAGCTGTTTAGAAGTTATGAGTGAAAATCTGCAGGTATCACTAAATTTTTCATACAAATGTGTATATATATTACAATTTCATAGAAGTGTCTGTTGTATAAAATAGTGTCACATTTCTTCTTCAGACGCTTAGAGGTGAATAATTTTTTAAATTCACCACAACTTTTTTCACCTCAATTTTTTTTCATCGCAAAATTTTTTTTTCACCACAAAAATTTTATTTTTTTTTTTTACCTCAAAAATGTTTGGCTAAAGTGCAGTTTACGGGGTTTTGGAAATCAAAAAAAAAAAATACATGGTCCTCTCCAGAATGAAAAAAGAAAATTTTTTTCTATCTTCGGTTAAGGGGGCTGACGCCCCTGGGGCCCTCTAGGGCCAAAAAACCGGTATTCGTAGTAACATATAAGTGGGGGTACTCTAATGAAAGGAAATTTCATCTGGATTTCAAAAATGATTTTTTTTTGGATCCATGATACGAAGCGCCCTCTACAATCGTTTTATGGCGCCTGGCCCCCCTGGGTTAAAAAAACGGAAACGGGTTTTTTGGAAAACTTTGCTTAGCAAGGCACTTCCTACGCATACCGGGGCGAAGCCTCAGCGAAGCCGAGAATTGGACTGATGGGAGTAAAAAAACCCCTAAGCCCGGCCGAAGGCCGGTTACGCAGAAAAACTTTGCTTAGTAAAGCCACTTCCTACGCATCCCGGGGCGAAGCCTCAGCGAAGCCGAGAATTGGACTGATGGGAGTAAAAAAACCCCTAAGCCCGGCCGTAGGCCGGTTACGCAGAAAAACTTTGCTAAGCAAAGCCACTTCCTACGCATCCCGGGGCGAAGCCTCAGCGAAGCCGAGAATTGGACTGATGGGAGTAAAAAAACCCCTAAGCCCGGAATTGGTGTTATCGGTTCAAAAATAAAAATCATTTTTGAAATCGTGAGACAATTTCTTTTTATTTGAGTACCGTTTTTGTTTAATTTTATTTTTGACTTTTTTTCGTATATTACTATTGGTCGAATAATGGCTCTAATTTGGAATAGGTGTTATGGATCCGAAAAAAAATATCATTTTTGAAATCGTGAGACAATTTCCTTTAATTTGAGTACCCATACGACCCTGTTACTATGGCCCCCTGTTTTTTGCCTCCCACGGGCCTCCCGGGGCCGAGCCCCTCCCAAAAATAATTTCGGTTTTTTTTTTTTTTTATTCTGGAGGGGGTCATGTATTTTTTTTTTTTGATTTCCAAAACCCCGTAAACTGCACTTTTGCCAAATGTTTTTTTATCACACAATTTCTCTTTTACATTCAAAAAGTTTTCATTTCATTTATTAATTCAAAAACCAAGCCCATAGGGCCAAATATGGTTCGTATTCAACAATAAATTTTTACAAAAAATTAATTTATAATTTAAATGCCTAAAATAAATAAAATTATAACTAAAGTTTAACGGTCCAAAATGTAGCAATAAGATTATCAAAATAAGTAGACGATTAAAAAATAAAAAATATATGAAAAATGATCGGTAATTATCAAAATTATAGTGAGTGATTAAAAAACTGCATTAGTTTGCGTTTAAACGTAGCACTTGCAACAACAAAGCTTTTAAGAGATCTAGGTAATAAATTCCAGACTCTAGTTATCCTCACATTAAAGGATCTCTCGAAAATAGAAGAGTTCATACGTTGAAAAACTATCTGAGGGTTCCTACTCGATCTTGTAAATCTAAAGTTGTCAACAATGTAACCAGGACAGTTCGCTCTAATTAGCTTGTAAAACAATAACAAGATTCTCAGTTTTATAAAATTCTCAAAGAAAAACCAAGAAAATCCAACACAAACGGAGAGACATGTTCTCTTATCCTCAATCTGTAAACATATCTCACTATACGGTTAACTGTAAGATGAAGACGTCTAAGAATATTACTGCTAGTACCCGTAAATACCTCCAAAGCATAAATTAGCTGGGGCATAAGAAGAGCACTAGCTACACGTTTCCTTACATGTAGAGACAAACAAAGATCAAGAGACCATAATCGTCTCAACGTAGCATTCACTCGAGCACACACGTAATCAACGTGTTTCGAAAAAACGTAACTTATCATCTACAAGAACGCCCAAACACTTCATTTCCGAAACAAAGTTGATACTAACACCTCTCAATGATACACTTAAATCACGGGAATCAAAACCGAAGCACATAGCCTTCGTTTTGCTAGGATTTATGTCTAACCCATTTGTGTCCATCCACCGTGCAATCTGAACAAGGTAAAATTCTATGTTTGCCTCCAAAACATCAAAGAATTGTCTTTCTCCAGAAAATAAAATCTGTACATCATCTGCATATACAAAAGTTTCAAAACAGTTATTATCTATTACATCAATAAAATCATTCAAATAAATCATAAATAATATAGGACCAATTACCGATCCCTGTGGAACACCACTGGTAACCTCCAAAGTACAAGAGTTCCTATCTCCAATCGAGACGAACTGCGACCTATTTTCACTTGAAAAATTTTTTTTTTAAATATTTTTATATAGTATGCCATTTACTTAATTTAACAAAATTTTTAAGAAGTCATATCAAAGATAGGGTTAAAGTTTAACACATTTTAACCGGCTCTTGTTTGAATTACAGTTAAACTGCGTATTTAGCATAACTTAGTGTAGATCCATATTCAGTAAAACAATTTTCTATGTTTATTTTGTAGTGTGCACTATATTGTTATGACGCAGTCCTTATTATATACAATTAAAAAAAAAAAATATTGCATCAAATACATCCTAAACATCTATTTTAACATATAAACATCTATTTTTCTTTAATACTTTCATCTACTATAGAATTCAAGTCAAGTAACTTTTCCACATCATTGGGCATAAAATCAAGTTTTGACAATGCATTAGTCCAAGCCGAGACATCAACACGTAATTGAAAACGTATTTATCATCATCAGACATGGCTGATGTAGCAGCAGCAGTTTGAGATGATAAAGCCGTACCACCACCTTTTAGATTTCTTAAACGTCTTAAGGATTCTTCGGTTTTTTGTACAGATGTTAAAACTTCAGTGACAGCCGTCAAATAACTAAAATAAAAAAGAAAAAAAAAAACAGTTTAATTTCTTTTCAAATTCTACACTTATAAATTTGTATATAATTACTCTGTAGTTATTTTGTTTAAAACTTTTTCCAGTATATTCTTAACTACTGCTTTGTTAAGCTTTTTCTCATATTCTTCGGCAAACGTTTTTAAAGGCCTTACCATTTGGTCCACATATGATGAACAACGAGTGGGTACATCTCGATTGGTTTTACGATATAATCTTGGTAAATCATTTACTTGTTTAACATTTTCTGGACCACATTCTAAAATTAAATTATATATAAGTGCTTGCTGTATGTTAAACAAATGATTGCCTAAAGTTTGTTTCACATCTTCAAAAGATTTCTTTACTGCATCTTTAACAGCCTCCAATTGTGTTTGACGTTGTTGTAATGTGGGAAAATTTATACTTTTAATAACTAATACTTCTTGCTGCGTTAACTGATCAAGGATTTTGTTAATATCAGAATGTAGTGCCACCAATAAATTGGTTTTCTTAGTTTGTAAAGAATTTATACTGGTTTTGGAGTTGATTAGTTTTAAGGCATCACTGATCCAGTGCGATAATCGTAATAGGATTTGTATGTGTAATTTATAGAATTTTGGAAAAACCTCTGGCAAATAAACACCCTCCGACCAGCAACGAGTTATAGCTTGTTGTGCTCTAGTAAATGGTTGTAGTTCATAGTATTCCGAGGAATTATTTAGACTGTCTTTTGTTAAAATGGGTTCCAAAGCCGCTTCAAATTGACCAGCAATTTCCTAAATAATGTTAATTAAATTGTATTATGTAAGTAATGAAAAAGTTATGAAATGAAAAGAAAAATTGTTGACCGAAAAAATATACTATTTTAGAATCACTAGATTCTGTAGAAAATGTTGAAGTTGTTTAACCCATTTAATACCAATTATCGATCCCTTGGCAATTTTTTGACGAAATTTGGTAGAAAGATGTTGCCTCAATAAGGTTTTTCTGAAGTTTGTGTACACTTTCAATATTTTGCGCTTTGTATATTCTTAACGGGTTTAGATTTTTTTTATATTGTAATTTTTATTTTTTGCTAAAGCAAATATCTATCAAAATAATACACGACGCAACTTCGAAGTCACAGAAAATTTTAAAATGACGCAAATCAAAGCGACGCTAACCTGTGTATTAGTGTACATATTTTGCCATTTGAAACCACTTTTTTTTGTTTCGCAATTAGGCTTTTTTAAATAATATTGTTTTTTTATTAAAACAGCTTTTTAAAATACAAAATTTTCTAAAAAAAAAATTACAAAATATATATAATGTATGAACGTACATGGATGACCATATAAAATAATATATGAACATATATACCATATTTGTTCATATATAGAAATGTAGGTTAATTTGTCTAGTATGTACGAATATGGGTGACCATATATGAACTTTTTTAACCGGGTAGTAAAAATGTTTGCTAAAACTTTTCTTTGCTAAATATTAGTAAGATAAGAATAGCAACAAAAGCAAATCTGTTGAATCTATGAAAAATTTGTTATACTCGAGCAAAATTTTTTTTTTATTGAAAGTAACAAAAATTTAATGTAAATATAGCAATTATTTTAGCAAGAGTATATAACTAAAATTTTGTATAGAAGATTTATTATTGCTGTCCTTATCAAACTAATATTTTACAAAACAGATCTTTAAGTTTTAGCAGTTTTAACAAAATTGTGTATTCATAGTATAGTTTTGAAATTTGCCAAACTATTTTGAGGGCCCACTGAGCCCCTCTTGCCTACGGCCCTGCAAGCAGTGATGTGATAACATTACCAATATTTTGCTGGGTATTGGAATTTTTATATGGTCAGTTCAAGTAAAACGGTTGAATTCATTAGAAAATTAATCATGTACTGCCGAATTTTTTAAAGTACTTAACATTTATCCATTACAAATTCTCTAGAATCTGACCATTTATATATAACAAATTATTTACCTGGAAACAAATTTGAAAATATACTGGTAGATTCCATCTAGCTTGAAAACTTTTCACTTGTTTATGTTGTCTGAAAATATTTATAGTCTCCTCTGTAACCAGTATTTCTTCAATTTTACTTAGAAAATCTCTTGTGCATTTGTATTTAGCATAAAATACTTCTGAGTTTCCAGGAGCAAATATAGATGACATATGATTTTCCAAACGCATTTCAACATCTGACCAAAAACTATTAATCAAAAAGTTAAAACCTTTCAATTTATCCGTATATTGAGTAAGACGTAATAAATCAGTCATATGCAATGATATAAAATTTAGAATTTTGCTATAAATGCCTGCTAATCCTTGGGGCGTTTGTTGCAAACTATGCTCGGATATAATGTCGGACATGTATGGGGCGACAACTTCTTCTTTAAAGGCTATTTCGGCTATAGGGCAAGCATCCAGTGTAATATAAATACGTAAACAACGTTCCAAGGCTTCCGTAGAAGTAGAAATTGACGATTTTAAGGCATTTATAAAAAATGTTCGAAGTTTTTGATGAACTGAAGTTTCCAATTTCCTTATAGCCGACTGTTGTTCTGCATTCAAGTACTCGGCACAAAATTTTTCATTAAATTTCAATTGTACCAATTCCAAAGCTGCTCTTTCTAAATCTACCGATTTCAATTGATTTTCACTCAATTGATTTGCCAATAAATCATCCAGTTTTTGTGTAGCTTCATATACCTTTTTTAAGCTTTGCAAATCTCTTTTAAGTTCCCTTAGTTGTCGTTTACTTTTCAATTTACTATTGATGTCGTCTATATTTTCATCAATCATGGTCTGTATACTTGTAATTTCGTCACGAAATTGTTCCAATGGTTTTTGTATAGTAGCAATCGATTGATCCAAACCTACCAAATTCGCCGAAAGGCTAACAAAGTCTGCATAATCTTCATTTATTAGGTCGATCATAGAAGCTCTCAGACTTTTTAGGTACAAACCTAAATTGTCACGCAAAATTTCCAAACTGGCGACATTGCGGTTTTTGTGCAAGAACTCATCGACAGAAAAATTAGCCTGCGGAAACACCTCAAAAATTATTTGAAATGCTATTAAGTTAATTTATACAATTTACCTTAAGGAATTCATTTTTATCAAAGCACAATTTCTCTCCCTTGGAATCTATGGCTGATTTTACATTATTTTCAATCATTGCTCTAAAGGAAATTTAATAAATTTCCATTAAAAAAAATTGTGACGACCAAAATAAAATTCTTCTGCCCACTTGGCATTTTTTGTGCCAGCTGTTTAATGTTTTGATTGTGTAGTTCGTGAACGAATTAGTTCAATTAAACTACTCACTTAATCAACGGTATGACCTAGTTCTATCTTCTAGTTCAATCGTTCTATTTACTCTTGGCACAAAATTATTTAATTTTAAAGGTACTCATACACAAGCAATATTATTGCACAATTTCCCAATTTTGTTTTTTAATTTACCACTTATGGTAATAGAATAGTGGATTATGTAAAGTACGTAAAGTTGTAGAATAATATTTGCCGGTGTATTCGCTGCTTAATAGTTTTTTTCTTAACAGGTACCTAATTTTTAAAGTACATAACATTTTAAAGAAATGCAAAATTTTGTTTTTACAAAACTCATAATTCTTTATATTTATTAAAATTTTAGGTTTCTTTTGAATTTTTTATCGTTATTAATAAATAGCAGTGAAAAAAAGTGTCAAATATGAATAGCTTGCTTAAAAGCTATCAAACAAGCGAGGTTGTACAATATATTGGAAAAAATCAGAAAGGTTTTGATTTTTATTGCCCAACTAAGAAATGTGAAAAATGTTTTATAGTGTGTTAACCAGATTGTGCAAGTTTTATAGCCCTCCACATCAAAAAAAAAAACAGTGGTGCCATATTTTGTGCAAAAGTATTGTACATCTTATTGCGCTGTGTGGAGCAAAATGACAATAGTACTGGCAAAAATATTCGCATTAATATTGCAATGGTATGGGTACCGTAACGAACGATTAAAAGAAGTTGTGAAAGATTGATTGAACTAGAAGCGACCCTAGTTCATTAATACCATTAATTTCATACAATTAGAACTTGAAAGAGAGCTTACTCAATCGAACTATAATAAATTACAGGCAGGCGGCAATAATATTATAGACTAAACAGACCCGTCACAAGTGACAGGTGCCTAAATTGTTTATAATTGTTTATATGTTGAATCATCCATGACATTTAGCATTGGTCAGAAAATAGCACAGTATAATTTTCAACTACAAAAAATAAAATTTGGGTTAGAATTTTTCTTTTTATTTAACAACTTGAATAAATATATTTATTTCTTTTCATAGCTTTTTATTTCGACCTACTTTTGAAAAACGTGTGTCAGTTCGATTTATTCTATATTTATTAAATTTAATTTTTCTTTACAAATATTAAATTCAATTTATATTACACCATTTCTACTTTGTGTTGCATTTTATTTTCTTATTCATGAAAAAAATATTTCTAGCTTTAAACACTCATTAACATGAAATGATCAATTATATTTTATTTTGTTACATTTTACCAAGTAATGCTTGATTAAAATATGTACATGAAATGTTAAGAGGTATGCAATAAAAGTTTGACATTTTGTCGGTTTTCGTGACGTTTACTGTACGGTATCCGACTGCGCATACGTACCTTTTTCTGGATCCGTATACGGACCAGAAACCGGTTAACAAAGAACAATGAAATTGATTCGAATCCGTTAAAAGTCCGAAAAAAACATAATTTTTATTTTTTAATAAAAAATATATCAAACTTGTCAAAAATTATAATATAATTCATTATTAATAAAAATAAAGAAAATAAAGAAAACAATATAAATAACAACCCTAATAATAGAGGTACACAAATATGACGTGATCATTATTAATTGGTAGCCCCAATCCGCGAAATTAAAAAAAAAAAAAAATTATTCAGAAATGTTTTCCTCTGGAAATTACTCAAGAGTCTATTTTTAAAAGTATCGGTGGAAACAGGTAAATCATGTAAATTCTTGGGTAACTGATTCAAAGTTCACGCAGTTCTGACAAAAAATAATCGTTCAAAAACTGAGCAAGTATAAACAATATGGGTATTCCTCGGAGATCTTAAAAATTCAGATTCAGAAGCATTTCCATATGGAAATTGATTTCTTTCGTAATGTAAATGCACCCTAAATTCAATATTCGAATTTTCTTTCCGTGTATTTTTAAAAAGCAAAAAGAAGAGATTGGCAGCCCTGGAAACTACCGGTAAATTTTTTTCTTGTTTTTGCAAACGACAAATCTGGAAAAAGAAAAAAATCAGAAATGCCTAACCACACTGGATATCGTCAAAATAATCGTAAACAACAAAAACCTAAAGAAAAAGTGATTATAGATGAAAGCAATCCTGTACTAAAGGCTTTCCAATCATATGCCTCTGAACTGGATGCTAAACATGATCGCTATGAAAGAATTATCAAGCTAAGTCGCGATATAACCATCGAATCTAAACGTATAATTTTCCTTTTACATTCTATTGATACACGTAAAGATAATAGAGAAAAGGTATTGGTGGAAGCCCAACAACGTTTGGAGAAAGTAATCGAAGTGAATTTTAAGGCAGTGGCCAAAGAATTGCAAGGCCAAGATCCATACCACTATCGTGGTGCCTACTCGCCGGGACTACAAGAATTCATTGAAGCTTATACTTTTCTTGAATACATGGCATATGCAGAAAACGATAAGGAGTGCAAGGATGAAAATAATGGCACTCTATCGGATTGGAAGGATTTGCAAAAACAAATGAATTATTCTGAAGTAGAACCACAGAAGATTAAAGAAAAAGAAGTTGAAGTTGAACAAATTGAAAATAAGTTTTCATTCTTTGTTGATCCTACTGAATACATTTTGGGTTTATCCGATTTAACCGGAGAGCTAATGCGTCGTTGTATTAATTCATTGGGCAGTGGAGAAACTGATACTTGTTTGTCCACTTGTAAAGTTTTGCAACAATTTTATACTGGGTAAGATTTATAATTAAAAAAGTTAGTTCTTTACGTTAAAAACACACATTATCAGGCATGTGTTTTATTCATGCTACGTTTCCACTTGAGATGTTTTGAAAACAAGCATATGTTGACACATTTTTTTTCGCCAAAACACATATTTTGCTCAAAACATGTAATGGAAACACAGTATTACCGGTCCAAGAACAACAAAAACATTTTTGTTGTTTTTTTTAAAGAAATTTTTCTTTTCTAATTCATAAGAAAAACTTTTTCTCTTGTTGTTGTTGGCCGGTAAAACGTTTGTCCGCCCCTAAAAATGTAGTTTGGTTTGTTTTTTTGGTGATTCCCAAAATATTTTATGTCTTCCATTGAGATTCCGTGAGCTGAACCGTTTTCAAAAAATTTATTTTTTCAGTTTTTTAAAAACGAACTTTGAAGACAATATAGACAATATTAGTATCATATGAAAGACGCATCCAAAGGTATATACAACATGTTACACATGTCCAGACATATCGTCAGCTTACTATTGCTTTGACCCACCGACCATTTTTAAAAAAATTTAGTTAGAAATGGATTATATAAATTGTAAATATATTCTTTCTAATTCCGAAACCATCGATATCTTCTGTTATATCTGAGATATTCAGAATCGACTTTGCATTATGTCCGCAATTTTAGCGTTAATAAACATTGGTATGATGCATATACTACTGTTTGGCATATACGCGAACTAGTCTCAATTTCGACAAAAGCTGAAACAAGTATTTACTTATATCGACTTAAGGTTAAAATATTTTAAATTGACATAAATCAAACAAATCTTGGTACAAAAAAAAAACCCAAAAATACTGTTTGTTTTACAGAATATCCCAAAAAAGCATATAAATGGTCATACTTTGATATGTTTTATGTACCGTTGAACGCGAGTTGAAATATCCTTAATATAATATAGTCTTTGGTTAAAGTACAAAATTCTTTGAAAAAACTAAAAACAATCTAGCTCACGGAATCATCTTAAAACAAGCCAAGGTACATTTTGAGGTGAATCTGTCTAATATTAATAATATCATATTTTTAGCTACATAAGTCTCCATGTCTATAGATGTCGTGAGTTGTCACGCAAAATCTACACTATGCGTCAAAGTGTTTTAAAATGTGAACATGTTTGCTACAACGTCAAGGTACGTGGTGGCGAAGCAGCCAAATGGGGTGCTGCATTTGATAGCAAACCTGGAGATGATATTGATGAAGGCTTCTATTAAATAAAATAGAGGATTATTTATTTTAAATGAACAGTCTTAAATAATAAAATCTTAAAAAACTTATAAATGCGCTTTTAATCATTTTCACTTGGAACGTAATCAGAGTCATCATTGTCTCCAGCAAATGGGTCCTCTTCTTCATCATCTGTAGTGCCGACCTCATCACTACCACTATCATTATTTGTTACTCTAAGGTGCTTTCTTCTATAGTTTTCTTGGACGTTTACTAAAAAAAGTAAATATCACAAAATTACTCCAAGGAAGAATATTATCAACCAATTTATATCTTACTATTACTCGGATGTTCAAAGTTTTTAAAATGCTCTGGATTAAGTCTATAACATTTTCGTCCGTATTCACATTTTGGAGCACCTGCATTATGTGGGGGCATATTGGGAACTTCATAATCACCATCATCCTGGATGAGCCATATCTACCCGATGTCTAGGATTTTGTCTGAAACCATTAAATACCTTCATTTAGCATAGTGAAATAACATTATATCTTAAACTAACTGACCTATAACAATGCGTCCCAAATTTACATGAGGGTCTCTCATCATCTGTAGATGTATTTGAGGTATTATTGTGAGTGACTGCGCTATTTACTGGTTCCTCTGCATCCCTATTACTTGTGGGCACAGTGCTTGTAGAAGCAGACGCATCAACAACACTATCCCTCCAAATTCATTTTTTTAAATTGTACTTAAAAATATCAATTTGTGAAGTTCACATTTATAAAGTTGGCAACGTAAAAATGGGGAAATTTATTTGTGAATTTATGTATTTACGTACGAGGGTAAGGCTACGTTTCCACTGAACGTGTTTGAAACAGGTACTAAAAATAAATTATTTTTAATTTATTCAATTTATTTTTTGATCAATGGTTATAATCTTTAATTTCAAACTCATATGTATATTAGTTTTCATGTAGTGAGTAACTAGTTCATATGAATGCTTGAGGTTTGGCATGGGATTGTTACCGCTTTCAAAAACGTGTTCTGATGATGGGAACCTAGAAAATTCCCGAAATAGATCTATCAACACATTCCTGAAAGGGTCAAATAATAAATTTGAAAACAAAAAACTCTATAGATTATTTGTTAGGACAATATCCTAATGAAGAAATATAGAGTATATGGCCTCCGAACTTGAATAATTTTCATTTTCATTGCACAATTAAAGGTCGAAAAAACATAATTTTTATTTTTAATAAAAATTATAACAAACTTGTTTTAAAACAATGTTGGAGAACAGATTCAAGTATACCATATTGACGTCGTGGAGAAGTCTTATTTTTTCGAGCAATATAAATAATTATTATTTTTTGACTAATTTTTTGAGCGAACATAAGTTATTTTTGAATTTTTTTGGAGCAGAAAAGTTATTACTTTTTTTTTACAAAAACGCATTGATTGAAAATTATTCAACCGACTGTATTTCGAATTGAATGATAGATAATTACATATCCATTAATAAAATGAAAACAAATGCAATTTTATGTTCCATCTTGAGTAATTTTGCTCAGGATTTATATTTATCTATCAATGATACTGACATTGAGTTTGTACACCATTTAAAGCATTTCAATTATACTGATCATTTTTATAAAGAAAAGCTTTTAAATCATTTTCACCAGTAACGCAATGTCTTAAAATATGTCAATCTTAAAATATGCACTAAAAACTAAAAAAATATGCAGTTATTATTTTTTTTATTATTTTACTAAAAACATTTACATGCCAAAAAATAATTTTTTAATTCAGTCTCAGTTAACTTTCTTTCTGACATTTTGTATGCAAATTGGGACTAAAGAGAAACAGCTTTTAGTGTTTTTAGTATTTTTCAATATAAATAATTAAATTTTGGTTAATTCTGCAAAATTACGCAGATAATATATTAAGCAACACAACTTATTTTTAAAATTAATTTCAACTATGAAAAGTAATATATTTTTAGTGGCTATGCACTTTTTTTATTTTGCTTTAAAACTCTAAATTCCAGTTCAGTTCCTAAAAAGCTGAGTACGTGGATAGTGCTTGGTGAAATACAAAATAAAATTTAAAGTATTTTTATACGAAAAACTAAGAAAAATGCAAAAAAAAATATGCATTTAAAGCTAAAATAAGTCAAAATATTCAATAAAAACAAGCATTTCTGGCCAAATAGTATGCAATTAAAGCAAAATATGCAAAAAAAAAATGCATTTATAGCAAAATATGCAAATAGATGCACTAATAAATCGATGAAATTTTTTTCGATTTCGAGGATAAATAAGTCAATTTAGTTTGACATACACATTAGATAAAAGCACAATGAAGGTGAAGTTTGTTAAGCATTTTAATTCTGATGTAATAAAATTAAAAGAATTAAAATACTACTAAATACTTAAGGCGATTTCTAGGTAAATAATTCCATAATCGAGACATTAACCTCTGAAACGATCTATCATAAATGCTCGCATGACAAGAGGTGTAAATTAATTGCTGGTTCGCCATCGGCACCATTTTGGTATTTTAAATTGGCAAAGTTAATATTTTAGCTGTCAAGTTAATCAAGAAATGCATATGTAGATAAAAATTAATCAAGAAGATTAATTACGCAGTCTGAACTCTATTATGCCCAGTTTTTCACTTCGTATTTAAATGACATTTGGACTTTAAGTTCTATTTAAATACAAATGTCAGTTTTTAACTTAAAATTTAAATCACATTTAAGTTACCAATCTTGGGCATTTAAATTCTATTTAAATTGTACAAATATAACATATGATTTTGACAGTTTTGTTTTTTTCCGCGTGGTAAAACAAACAAACAATAAATAAAATTAAATTACAGCAGCCAATAAAAATTCAACTTCGGATGAAATTTTCACTTCTCTTCATTTTTATTTTATTAATTTAATTATAATTTATATTTTATTTCTATTTATATATATATTTATATATATGTATATATTTTATTTTTTATTTCTATATTTTATATTTTCTGCTTTTTTTCTATTCTTTAAACAGCTGTTTTATGAATAATGATCATTAATTTTTTGACATTTCATGGTGCTTCCATACTTTTGTCGCAAATAAATAACAATTATCATTTAAGAATGAAAAACTGAAACTGTATTTAAATACAACTTAAATTTAAATGGCAATTAACTAATTGCATATTTAAATACGAAGTTAAAAACTGGGCATTAATCAAGTAGATTAATTACGTTTTCTAAATAACCTATTAACTATACAAGCCAAAATGTCTGGCAGCACTAAAAACAAGAGTCATCTAGTGTTAATTTTTAATAGGATTGTGAGTGATGGTAACCCTGGTTTAACATAACAAAAGAAGATACAATAAAAAATAAATATACATTTTTCATACCTCTTCTGAATAAGTGATTTTCTTATAAAAAAATAATCAAATTAATTTCTTAAATAAACTAACACAAACAAATAAATAGTAAGCTATTCACTGATAATAATCAATTAATAACAGATGATAAGAAAGTAAATATTTTTCTACAGATTATAAATTTGACCTCATAATCGATAAACAAAAATAATTTATCACGAAAACAAAGTCACGTCAAAAGGAAAATAAGTAAAAAGTCAAGTGATAATAATAAA
The DNA here is from genome assembly GCA_021234595.1 of Delia radicum. Taxonomy (NCBI): domain Eukaryota; kingdom Metazoa; phylum Arthropoda; class Insecta; order Diptera; family Anthomyiidae; genus Delia; species Delia radicum. The sequence goes on along the minus strand of CM037851.1, from coordinate 311,834,826 downwards.
AAAAAACACCATGAATTTGGTGGATCACAATCCGTACGGCAATGGTTTACTTTATGTTGGTTTTAACCAAGATCAAGGTTTGTTAGGGTTTTCTTGTTTGGTTTAAACAAAATAATGTTACTCTTGTCTCTTTAAGGCTGTTTTGCTTGTGCCACAGACTCGGGTTTCCGTGTCTTCAATAGTGACCCCTTAAAGGAGAAAGAACGTCAATATTATCCCGAGGGTGGCTTAAGCTATGTGGAAATGTTATTTCGTTGCAATTATTTGGCTGTGGTAGGTGGTGGCATTCGTCCATTATATCCTCCCAACAAACTTATCATTTGGGATGATTTGAAGAAGGCTCCAGCAATTTCTTTGGATTTTAATCAACCTGTTAAAGCTGTACGCCTAAGGCGTGATCGTATCGTTGTCGTCTTTTCGGGTTTCATTAAGGTTTTCACCTTTACTCAGCAACCTCGTCAACTGCATGTCTTTGAAACTAATGCTAATCCACATGGTCTATGTGTTTTGTGTCCTCATAGCAATAAAAGTTTATTAGCATTTCCAGCACGTCGTACCGGACATGTACAGGTGAGGATAAAATATTCTAAATTTTTTAATTGGCAGCTCAAAAATTCTAACAATTTCTAACAGTTTCATATTTTGTATATGATTTCGTTTATTTGCGTTATACTGCGTTTCCATTAAATGTTTTGAGCAAAACACGTGTTTTGGTGAAAAAAAAGTATGTGAAAACATGTCCAAAACATGTTTTGTTCCAAAACACGTCCAAAACACGATAAATCGGATTTTAAGCTTGAGCTGCGCTATGCTCGAAAATGAGTTGAAATTAGATTTGGAGATTAGGCTGTCCCTTGCGTATTAGGCTGTCCCTTAAAAACGATTTTGTTGCATTTCGTTCATTACACCCCAAGTTTTATTGTAAATGGTTAGTTTTTTTCAGGGATGGCAAGTCATAATTCGGGCATATTCTGAATAATTAAAATAAAGTTATTCTTTAATTACCGTTACCGAAATAACTGAAAAACCGTTATCCCTAAAATAACTACCGAAATAATTAAAATACTGTTACCACTATAATACCGATAACGAAATAAGTAAAATACCGTTAACGCTAAAAACTGTTACCGAAATAACTGAACTATCGTTACCCCTAAAATACTGTTACCGAAATAAACGGAAAGAGCGTTAACTTTACCGATACCAGCATCGATCCCGTTACCATACAAGGTTTTTTTTTTGGAAAACGTTAACCCGTGCCGAATTTTGGCCTAAAATGACACATTTTCGAAACATCGAAAAATAAATTTTTTTTATTTTATTTATTCATTTGAAATATTCAAAATTATCCAGATAGGTAATTTTGACTTCAGCCACTTTAGCCTGAAATCAAAAAAGGACCCACGAATTTAATAAAAATGCATAAACGTGTTTTTTCTAAATAAATTTTAAAGATTTTTAAAATGCCCAATTTGGAGATGTCGATTGCTATTTTATAATATAATAGTTTTCTGATTTTGTTGAACTGTGTTATTATTATATTTATTTGCAATTTTAAAGCCCATAAGGACAATGAATCTAAATTGGCAACGCATTATTATAAATAAAACATTTATAAAATATAATAAATACATTATACTTACATATAATATATTTATTATATTTAAACTAAAAACTCGTCATTAATAAATGAAATATTAAATTTTTCAATTTATAACGAGCTTTCAACCTCTGTATATTTACAAAAATAAAGCATATCAAACATATTAGCTAGGTTGATACTAGTATTTCGATCTGGCTCCAGATCTCATCAGAACCCAACGTTTTTTAAAAAGCTAGAGCCTTTATAATAGGCTGAGCTTTAACAAAAAAACCTATTAATCATCAAACAGCATAAACGCCACTTGGATCAGTTCTCGAAATATGCCCGACATAATGTTAACTTCAAAATGGACACTTTTTCAGTGTGTGTGCCGATCTATTCAATCATGCGCTGCTCAGGTATGGGGGTGTTGGTTTTTTGATGAGGTTGATAAATTGAAGCGGTATTTTATGAAAAGATTATAATACTGTAATTTATAAGATACTGTGTATTCTTGTATTAGAAAACCAAATTTAATAAATACAAACACAAATCCTAAGACTAAAAGAGTTTACACCAGAGAACGGTTTGAGTGCCTTATCATGCTTTTGAATGCAATCACAAAAAATGAGTACATTGTTGTCAACTCACATCATTTCAATAAAGCAACAATCGACAGAATTGAGAAAAGTGAGTGTAACGAAACCATGCATTGCATTGCTTGTCTAGTGTTAACCTCACTTAACACTCACGAAAACAACGAATACACAACGATTGGTATGAATGGTCTCAATGTTAATTGAATAAAACGTTAACAAATTTAAAAATTTATACATATTTCATGTTTAATAAAACTAAAAAAAAAAAACAAATATTATTATTGCAACAGGTCAACGAATACTACGCGAATGTTGTGATTGATTTCATGTTATTCATGTGTCATCATTTCATTTTATTGCTTGACATGTAACGACAACAAAACAATAAATGTAATAAACAGCAACAGCATTGGCTGTTGTTGTTGAATAAAACCAATGCAAAAGCAATGAATGTATGAATGGACAACAAAAACGAATGGTCTCATTCTGTTCTCTGGTTTACACCAAATTATGCACTTATATTAGAAACAAACGCAGAAGTTAGCTATATTTATATGTTAAAGTTAGATATGAATTATGTTTTTAAAAGTTTTTTTATATATAAACAAGATAGTCTACCTCATAAACTATCGTTGCTGATTTTAAGAAACTATATTTTCTGGGCAAATGAATTAAATCAAATTGAAAATATTGCATCACAACAATGGCTTAGTAGAGGTACAATGCTGTTGGAACATTTAGATCACAGTAAAGGATCAGAATATATTAAAAACTCAAGAAATATAAATCAAATTAAAACAATTTTCAAAACCAGGTGCGATATTTTACCACTGAATGGCAATTCTTTCAACAATAGATGTTGGAAATGAAAAATAAATTTGTAAACTATTTGGCAACTCTAACTTTTATTACTTTATGATAATACTCCGTAATTGAAGCAACACTGAATTATGTATATTTTTTTTTTACTTGAATAAAAAGCTTCTAGAAAGATACCACGCGCGTTTTTTATTTTCTCTGCGTATTTTGATTTTGATAAGTTTTAGTTAATTTTTCACCCTAAATTTCATCAATAGAGAAAGCAAAATATGTAGTTTATGCAAGACAAGGGAAGAAGAAACTTTGCAGCATTTCATGGCAAGATGTCCAATACTTTCTGAATTCAGATTCAGGCATTTAGGCAAATTATATATAGAGGAAAACGAATTGATAAACATATTAAACGGTGAAATGTCAAACTGATGGAATAGGCTTTATAATTTTGTTAATTATGCTAATAATTATAGAAAACTAATAATTGATGAATTCATACAGTCACAAGAACTTTTCCATAAAAAATCAATAGTTATTTAAAAGTTTAAACTATAAAGTTGTTTTAATGGAATATACAGTTAAATTAACAAAGAAATATGAATTTCAACTTCCTGTCTGTTATTCAATAAACAAAAACACGGACTTTCCGTAGTAGTTAAAATATTCAGTTAAAATTTTCTATTTAAAACAAAAAGTTGTTATATTATATTGAGTATTGAAATAAACGAAAATCTATTGTTTTTATGGATTTTGTCAATTAATTTTTCAACAGTTGAAAATAAACTAAAAAATACAATTGTTTTAAACGAAAAGTAAGTAGTCCTGTTTTTAACTGATTTTCAGTTAATTTAATGTGTATATTCAGTAGTCTTTACGGAAAAAATATTGTGAGTGTTCAATGTACACTGTACATACTTATATACAACGGACGACTTTAAGTCATAGTTGTTAATTAACTTATTCCTTATTTATTATATATTTGTAATATTTTATATTAAGTAAAGATAAAAATACAAAAAAAAAACAAATACAATATTAAATTTTTCAAAATTTCAAAAATGGACCATTTTCGGCCGAAATTCGACACGGGTTAACGTTTTCCAAAAAAAATCGATTTCCTTCATTTAGAACCATTTGGTGTTGTGGTGTAATATTTAAAGCGTATGACTGTTACACAGATGATTGCGGTTTCGATCCCCAGCGACGGCACCATCAATTTAGAAAAAGTAATATGTGTGAGTTTTCTATCCCTCATACGTATCCCTCCTTCGGTGTTCGCATAGCACTTAACCCCACCGAAGTAAAATAATGAATCAGGGCTATGAACCATAAAGCTTCAAGTTTGCCAACTCTCCACCAGGTGACAAGCAACCAACTTATAAATTCTCGCAATTATAGTGTTGCCATGTTTGAATCCCTTAATATTTTCACCACCTTTCATCTCTCCTCTATCCCATTTCCAAAGAAAGCAACACATTATTTAATAGGAGCAATTTCCTGAGTGTTGCTTCTCTTTAAAAAATGGGGGTGTATTAACAAATTGGTTTGAAGGGACACCCTATTGTGTATCATATTATATCGATATTATTGAATTGAAAAGTTAATCAAGTCAAATGTAGATTGACTGATTCACTTAAGTAAAATTAGATGCAGTTACTCCATCTCTAACCATCATCTAATAATCAGAAACTATATTATTTTTAAAATAAAAATTTCTTCTAGATTGTTGATTTAGGAAACACTGAACGTGCTCCTCTAGAAGTGGTAGCTCATGAAGCAAATATTTGTTGCGTTGCTTTCAATTTGCAAGGTACACGTTTAGCTACAGCCAGTGAGAAGGGAACGCTTATACGCATCTTTGACACTGAAACGGGTAAAAAAGTGAATGAATTAAGACGTGGCAGCAATCAAGCAACTATATATTGCATCAATTTCAATCATACATCAACCATGTTGGTAGTTTCATCAGATCATGGCACCATACATGTATTCAATTTGGATGATAGTAAAGCTAAAGAATCATCATTACCTATAGTACCCAAATATTTTTCCAGTCAATGGAGTTTTGTTAAATTTTCAATACCCAAGGAGCCGCCATGTATTTGTGCTTTTGGCTCAGATCCAAATTCTGTAATTGGTATGTATTTTAAGTTATTGCCATCTCTTTGGATAAATATTACAATTCTGTTTTCTTTCTAGCAATCTGTGCTGATGGTCATTATTATAAATTTCTTTTCAACAGCAAAGGCGAATGTAGCCGTGACGTTTGTACTCAATTCTTGGAATTAACTGACGATGATTAAGATTTATGATGAATGTTTAAATCCAGTTTCCTTTCCTATTCCTTTGGGTAATAATATTTTTTATTTGTTTTGTGATGTTGCTTGAGTCTTCTCAAAACTGACGTTTATTTTCAACATTATTATCATTTATTAACTTCCTTTATACTAATATTACAATTTTAAATGAAATACCTTATATTTAAGAAATGAAATCATGTTTATGAGAAAACAAAAATACATGTTATAAATTGCTTTATATTTGGAAAATTATTAATATAATTAAAAATATATTAGAGTGTAATTTAATTTTTGTTTTCAAATATAAAGACTAACGGTGGGTTTCACACTAACAAGGGAGATATCCCAACCCGGACCGGCAGATTTTATTGTACTTTAGGTATGTTGTAGAGGATACAAATTTAAGGGACCCGAGTTTTTTTTAGCTGCCCAATCTCATTAGGCGTTTCTATCAAAAATTACCCCATTTTACGTTTTTTTTCGGCTTATTTCGTTCTATTAAAAGTAACTATATACAATTTTGGTATCAAACGAAAGGTTTTTTGAAGACACTTTCCCTGGTGTACAAATTATGTCCTAAGACTTGAAATATTATTATTATTATTAAAAAAAAATTCTTTGAGTAACATTAAATCTGGCGTTTTGTTAAGAACTTTTAGTTGTATTAAGCTAAAAAAATGCCTATCTATTTCTTTCCGATAATCGAAACCGTTCGGTTTTTATACGAGACATTTCCTCTATATTTCAAATAATTCAAAAATGTGTCAACACTGGGTCCACTATAGAGGCGATATGAGTATCAACATTTTCGTTTTCTTGAGTACTTTAACCCTGCGTACAAATAAATCTAGTTTTCGTAAATTAAAGACATGTTTTCCTACAAACCAAATGAATTTTTAACCCTTAAACGCGAGATTGGGCTGCTAAAAAAAAATACCCATTTCACAGTAATTTTGGAGCCAAAATAGATGTAATAACGGTCAAAAAACTCAGGTTTTAAAAACACTATTTGTACTAGAGATGGGCACGTAAGCAGAATTTTTCGTGATTCACGTTAATCACTCATGAGTGTGATCGCAAGCTAAATTAACTCACGTGATCATGAGTGAGTGAGTTTGACTAGGAAAAAATTCTTCGTGAGTGAGTGTGCGGAGTCGAATGTTTTCGTGCGTGAGCGTAAGTAGAATTAAAAAAAATGTTTTTTAATTTTAACAAATATTTTCTTTAATTTTTATAATTTTGGGTTTCTTAACTACAAAATAAATTGCAAAATTACATATTCAGACCCATTTTTAGTTAAACATTTACAATTTACTTTAATTTTTGTATTGTATATTATTCCGTGAATCACGGAAATTAACGTAATAAAATATGTGAGTTTGACTAAAATCTAAATTTAGTCTCGCAAGCGTGAGTGAGTGTGATTCAAAATTGACTGGAGCAATTTGTACACAATTGAAGCAAAGACGGATGAATAATCTGTACACACAGCCAATCATTTCCAAATGCCAACCACACCCACAGCCCTTGAACATGGTCTCCCCTGTCACGTTGACGACCGAGTATGGGCGGTATAACCCGGTTCTCACGGCAATCGGGCTATCCGAGCAATGATTGCCACTCTGACTTTAAGGAAAATTATCTACTATTATTTTAAATATTAAATTCTTTAAAATCGTTATAACAACAACAAAATATAGTTTTGAACCAAAAACAACGTGACGAATATCTGCGGTAAATTTACCATCACTATTTCCTCCGATATAAGCAATGAAAAAGCACTAGATTAGCGGAAAAAGCGCCGAGTTGACAATAAAGGTTACCATCTCACATAGCTTTGCATTGTTTGACAGCCGCATAGTGTAGACGTGTTTACTTGAAAAATATTAATAGTTTTGAAAGAATTCTATTTTAAAATGCTAAATATACCAACACATATGGTAATTATTGACCTAATATCAAAAATTTCATGAATATCTTGCATTGACAACTTTTCTAACAATAGGATTTTGTAGGCCAACACAAGGCTGAAAAGTATTCACGCTTCATCATTACCCTGTTTGGTATAGTGGGTCTTATATGGGGAGCCATAATACAACAATTTTCGCAAACTGTGTATATATTGGGTGCTGGGTTTCTTTTAGCCTCTTTGGTAAGTTGCTAATTATTCAATTTATTGAGTGCAAAAATTGATTTTTTTCATTTTTTTTTTTATGCAGTTGACCATACCTCCATGGCCTATGTTTAGACGTAATCCCTTAAATTGGCAAAAACCTCGTCCAGAACCTTCAACAGCAGTTGGTAATGGCCAAGAAGAAGTCAAACAAAAGAAAAAGAAGTAGTCTTAAATATTGTATCTTCAACATTCCCAAATTTCTCAAAAACACAAATAATTAACTTAAAAAAAAAAATAAAATTTAGAATTTAAAAAAAAAAAAATATTTTATTGTGTTCGTCTTTTTCAAATGGGTCTTCGATATGATTTTAATTCATTGTGATCATAATATTTATGTATTAAATCATACATATTGGCAAAGAAATACATAAAATTATCATATTGACCATTATAAGCAGCCTCCGGTTGAAAATTATCTGTAGATTCATTGACTAAGCGCACTGTTTTATAGAAACCATCTCCAATTTCCAAATTTTCTAAACCTTTATAGTGTTCATTTAAACCCCAAGCATTAACATGGAGTTCCAGTAAAAAATTGATGTATGGCTTCTATAGTAGACAAATACCAACGGGGGCTACCTTTTTGATGACGCCAAAATTGTGAACATCTATTTTGTAGAACGACGGGTTTCAACGACTTTACTCGGTCATCTTTATAAATGCCTCTACTTTGATTCCATGTACTATCTATAAAAACAGCCTTTTTTATAGGTAAATTGTCATATGTATAATGTTTCATATGTTCGGTTTCTTGTTTCAATTCTTCTCCAACAATTTCCTCTACTCGTCGTTTTAATAAAGTACCAATATTGTGACCCTTAGGAAGACCAAAATTATTTTCTTTACACAGCCTAACATTACGCTCAAATAGTTGAGCTACTGTTACACTTTCCACACTGGGAAATATTAAAACCACATTATCTTCTTTTGTGTAGTCAGGTATATCAGGATAGGTATAAATGTTGACCTGTTCTCGTGCCAAAACAGCTGCATGTATGGCTGTACTTTTGCCATCAATTTCTTTTTTATGTTTTATGATGTCAATTTTAATGGGAATTCTTACTTTTGGTATGATATCTCCCAAATTTCCCACTGGAATATAACAATTGTAGCAAAAAAATTTCCTTGAACGATTACATTGGGCACAATCAAATCTGCCTTCAATTGTGTCCAGTACAGTATGATCAGTTAAGCGCATGTTAATAAATGGATATTTTCGTGATCGGGCGGCAATTTCCAACGGATGAGACATTTTGCAAATTATTTGTTTCTTTTTTCCCGCATTTAACACATAATTTTTTATAAAAACTTTTGCCACTCTACACCATAGATTACATAGATTGCAAGCTTTTCTTCTTTTAACTACAAACACATTTTTCATACCCATTAACAGTGCTGCCAGCCAAATTAGTTCAAAAATCGTCAAATTTGATTGAAAAAATCTTCAAAATCATCATTTTGAGAATGAGAAATCGTCAAATAATCGTCATTCCGAAAACTATTTACATTTCAATAAAAAATTTAAATTTTACGTTTTAATCACTTTAATTGTAATTATTTCACAATTTTAAAGTTCCTTTACAAATGACTATGAGTCTTAAAAACACAACTCCCAATACTTATTTCGGGGAATAGAATTTTAAAATCACTGACGTATTTTAAAATCTACAAAATTCCTTTAGTTTTAAAATTTGTTTCCGATATTTGGTTTCACAAAATTTGGGCATACATACAATAAAAAGGGAATTAAAGAAAAATATTGATTTACCTAGAATCAAAAATGTAGAAAATCACTCTTTTATCAGTGATTTTGAAGCTAAATGATTTAAATTATTAAAAAATAAAGATTTTTTGCCCTTGTAAAATATATAAAAAAATCAATTCGAATTTCGTTATTTATTAATTAAAATAAACCGTTCAGAATGATGGAGTTTATATGTAGTTGATCATTAAATGGGTAAATGAAGAATTTTTATTCGATTTGAGATCATTTTATCACATTTTCCTTACCTATTTTAAACAAAAAGAAACTTGATCAAATTTTGTCAGTAAATTTTAGAGAAATAAATTAAAAAATTCTATAAAAATTGCAAATTTTTATAAATCGTCATTTTCATTACAATAAATTTTGTGAAATCGTCATTTTATCATATTTCACTTCAAAAATCGTCAAAATGGAGACAAATAGTCAAAGTTGGCAGCGCTGCCCATTCAAATATTTTTTTGTATATGAATACCACATATGTCCAACGTTAATGTGTTGTACCAACAGCTAATGTCAAAGAGTTTTCAGTCTATGTAATCTATGCTATACCATTAGCAATTGTAAGCAATGTACCAGAGACCTGCGCCGTGCCGTCTTAATCCAGCTGAGCCGAGCCGCCGTCAATTTTTGTCTAGCCACCGCCGCTAAACATTTTACGGCATACACTACGCAACATTCTTGTGCAACTTTTGCTATTGCGCAAAAAATTACCAGTGTGTATGTCATATTGGAATGTTGTACGATATATTGGAAAAAATCAAAAAGGGTTTGATTCTTATTGATATTTTATATCCCTCCACAACATTTTGCCCTTGCACAATAATACTATGTAATGGATTTTTGATTTGGATGTCAAATGGATTTTTAATTTTATTGATGCAAATAAATTGCACAAAATATAAAATGTTGTTTGAACGTGAATTAAATTGCATTTCAAGGCTTGAATTAAAGCATATTTACTTGGAAGAAAAATTGTCGGCGGCGGCAGACAATCGGCTATAGTTTAAATTTCATAAGAATTTTGTATGTTACAGTAGGTATAAAATATTTTTTTTTTTCAATCTGAGGATAACACGCATTCAAAGAAAAGAGCAAGCTAAATTTATTGTAAAAAATTAAACCGTTGCCAACTTTTGTTCAAGAAAACTAGCTAAATCTGACCTAAAAAATCGCTAGAAATAGCTAAATTTTAGGGAAAGGTTGCTAAAACTTAAATATGTATAGGAATTATTGAACTTTTTGGCATTTTTTGGGTTAAAATTGAAGAAGAAATTTCAGTTTTAACTACATTTGTAGTTCATTAAAAAAAAAACCACATAAAATTGCTGGACCAATTTACATTCATTTTACCACTTTTTTTTTTTTTTTAAACAAACATTAGTCAATTTTTTACTGCATTTTTTGTTCATTTTATCAACAAATGACAACGCTAGTTGAATTTAAGTAAGTAGTCCTTTCGTTTGTTTTTACCTACATTTGCAGTGGTATTTACCTACATAATATTCTAAGTGTAGTATTTCTTATATAACGATCTAACTATGGGCAAAACCAATACAACAAATTTTTGCTTTGGATATATTGATGAAATTTAAATTTTTTAAATCATATTTTATTCATTCTGTACCTGGTTTCAAAACTTTGAATAAAAAGCGGAGCTGGCTAGAGTTTAGCGATGTGGCGCAATTTTTCGGAACTTACCTTTTATCTTTTTGTCCTTGATCAAAGGCCAAGTTGCCTACAGCCCACAGTTTTCAACGAATTAAAAAAAAAATAAAATTTTAAAAATAACTGACTAAATTCCAGATCGATTCCTCGTGGCCGATTTTTAAAAGTCATTAATTTTATGTTCTTAATAAATCAGAATCAGCGAAATTTCCATTTTTTTTTTGAAATTTTTGCTATAAAAAATATAAATATCTCAAATTTTAGGTAATTTTATTTTCCTTTTATTTTTATTTTTTGTATTAACAAATTTCGTTAGAAATAGGGCCTTTTAATTTTTCATACAACATCTTAAAAAATTTACCAGTCGAGTTGGTATTTTATGGATATTAATATAGATATTCTGCTTTATCGACATGTATCTTTACATTGTTTAAGAAATATAATTAAAGTGCTGGTCTAGAACAGAGAAAACTTAATAATTTTATTATAAAATTTGTAAACTTTTTTAACTAAATAACATGAGTAATACTACGTTTCCACTGAGCGTGTTTTGGACGTATTTTGAAATAAAACATGTTTTGTACAGGTTTTCTCATACATTGTTTCTCACCAAAACACATGTTTTGCTCAAAACACATAAGTAGTAACAAAATTATAACAAATATTAGGTATTTTACAAAAAAAAATAAGTATGCTATGTTCATATTAAAAATACTAGACTTTAGAATTTTGTTACATTTTTTTAATGATCGGCGTTTGTGGAGAAAAGTTCAACGTAAGATAGTAAATATACTGAAGTGAACACAAAATGTGGATATTCGAAATTTTGTTTGATTATTTTATTTATCAAGAAACCAAAATCGTGACCTCGTATTTAATATGAAACACACTTCATTTGCATAACACAACTTTTAAATTTCTTATAGCTCTGGGCTGTAGGCAAATTTGCAAAAAAAAAGTCCAATTTCCCCCACTGTGCAAAGCAGAGAAAGTGCAAATAACCGACTGTGCAAATTTGCATCGTGTGTAAATGACACTGGTTAACACAATATTTATTATTATACGAATCGAATGCGATTTCTGTAATAAATAGACATGGCATATTAACTGATTTTTGACTAAAAAAATATATATGGGCATTTCTCCAATGTCGAATGCGACATTCGTACGCATTCAAAGTGAAAAAAAAAACATATGCCAAAACATTATTTTATTTTGGCAAAAGGCGAAACTTATAGCCCATGATTAGCACTATAATTTATGCTAAGGTTGATTTTGGCCAATTGTTCGTTTCCAAGATAATTACAAAAAACCAAGACATTCGCATGCGACAAAAACAGAAGTAGCCTTCAAAGCCAACGAATCAAACACTGATTTCAGCGAAACCTAAAGGAATATTTTAATGCGACTAATTTTAAAATTTTATGCATTGATGTATCTTAATAATGTTTTTTATTTTATTTAAAAATATTTAGTAGTTTATTTTTTATTTAATTTTAGTCACTGTCGCATGCGACATGTCGCATGCTACATTTTTTTTAAATCATACATTTTATGTTTATTTTTTTACTTTTTATGTAATTAGACATGAATAAGATGATTATAAATGGTTTTTAATATATTCAATATATTTATTTCACAACAAAAATTATATAGTTCACAAAATAACTCCAATAAAGAAAAACAAAAATAAGTATATTCATACAAAGAACAGAAACTAACTTATTTGAGAATAGTATTTCTAATGTCAAATAAAGTTTTTTTTAATGGGATATGCAGTCCTAGCTCCTCCTACCTGTTGGCCATCGCAACAAAACGAATCCAACTGGGATATACCTGTTATACTTTTCACTTCCTTCCATTTTTCGTCCAACTTATAATGTAAAGACAAATTTTCAATTTGAGCTGATGGCATATAATACATTTTAATTCCATTTATGTTGTTTTCTGCACATTGACAGAACGATAGTGCATCGAGTAAAACAACGTTTTTAGATATTTTTATTTGCCACACTTTTCTTTTAAAGACGGCTTCAACTCCATCAACGGCTCCCTTTCCGTGAGAACTAGAAAAAAAAAAATCATTTTGAATTTATACATTTTACACTTACGATGTCGCACGCTACAAACTTTAAATAAGTAAAGAGAGCAAAGCGCTGATTATTTTCCAGAAATATTTTTTTTATTTAATTTGCAATAAAAATACCTGTTTGTTACTAATATTTGATGCGCATTGTACAAATACTTTCGACTCACTTATATCAAATGTTCTTTTTCAATGCCGCACGCAACATCGAAATATACGGTAAAGCAAAGAAAAAATTTACCGTAATTGGAAATCGCACCGTTCTTTTTAATTTTTTTTTTTATATTCTTCAAATATAAAATAAGATTTAAAACAGCAAATGTCAATGCATAATGTCTCTCATTAAGATCACTAATCAAAACAAAACATGCAATAGAAATGTTTAAAAACAGAACTTTTGCACTTGTTCGACTTTGCATTCGAATATTTCAAAATGTGTTATGAATAAATGTGAATGTTTTTTACATTAGTGAAATTTGATAGATTCCCTATTAAAATATGTTAAAACAAGAACCTTTTATAGACTGAATTTTTTGGCTGCGGTTGACATTTCTGTGGAAATGCCCATATACAATTCTTTAAGTTTTATTTTGTGTTTAGACAGGCCATGTCAAAACTATAACGGTAATCTTATCAGGAAATATCAAAGAAAAACAAAACATCAAAGTATTTTAAAAAAAATTGTTTACAATTCAAATAAAAAAAACAATATTCAAATTGAAATTTAAAAAATACCAAATAAAACGAGTGTTTAGCAACAAGCACTGATTGTACGCATTCACGGATTAACCCTACACTTCATATTTAGAATAACGGCTATTTCGCTCTTGTTTTCGAAAAATATTAACTTATATTACATTATATTGATAATTTTTGCACAATAAAAAAAGGACCGTAATGTGATTCTCAATAGTTTTGTATTGTCAACTCAGTTTTTAAAACATCTTACAGTTTAGGTGAAAGTGTCCGGAGTGCTTAGACAAAAAGCAGCTGCACGTTTTGAATTTTTTACGTAAATAGCGTAAGTTGAATTAAATTCTGCGTAATAATATACTATATTTATTATTACACAACATTTTATTATATAACTTATTCTTATTTCATTTATAAATAAATAAATAAATATTATTTTTCCAAATTTTTATGAAAATGATTTTTTATGAAAATTGCATAATATCTACTAAAATAGTGATTTAAATTTTTTTTGAATATTTTTCCTGAACTCAGACGGTAATTTCCCCTTAAAAAACATTTTTTTCAATCAAATATAAAAAGTCATGCAGTGTAGGGTTAAAGAATTTAAGCCAACATCAGAATTTAATGGAGGTAAATAACAAAAACATCGGAAATATTAAAAAACGGATTTGATTTTAAATTTAGTTTAGTTTTGTTTTTTCTTCTGAGTTGTTTGATATTTTAGGGTGGGGTTTTTCTTTCAATTTTTTTTCAATGAAGAGAACGTATTTTCTTATAAGTCTACCTTTAATTGAATTTGCCATAGTTTAGACTTTGAAAGATTTTTTTTTTCATTTATAAATTAAAGAATATAATTTTAATTTTATTTTACGTTCATAAAATTTGTATGTAATTTGACAGTCGAAAACTTGAAAAAAAAGAAAATAAGTTTTTTGATGTTCAGTGTAAATGTAGTTTTACAAACTAAGATTTGATTATACATATAATTATTAATACTTTCTGTTTAGATTTTAAATGACAGTTTTAGGTATTATATTAAAAAACTAAAAATAAAACTATAAAAGTTATAAGCGATTTGTAAATATACATAAATATTTTTTAAATAACTTATATAATATAAAAATGCATACATACAGTGTCGTCCAAAACAAAAGCAACCAAACATACGTAAGTCTTTGATTTGAAATATTCCATCTTTCAAGTCGATTAGAATAACGATTTTAATTGGATAATTTTTATTATTAAATAGAAATAGAAAAGACAAACAAAAATATGTTAGCTCACAATATGAGGTTGTGCAATACAAAAGTAACAAAATTAAAAATATTTAGCAATTTTATGAAAATATAAGTTTTATAATTTTTCTTAATTATTTTTCGTAAAATACTTATTTATTCTTATTTTAAATGATCATTTATTTATTAGTTATAATTATTTATTTCCAATATTTCGTCTCCACATTGGGTGACTTCTTCAGGGAACGCAATTTTTCTTAAGACGAAATATTGGAAATAAATAATTATAATTAATAAATAATGATCTTAAGCTCGTTTAAAATAAAAAGAATTAAATAAAAGAAGATCACAGAAAACTTAACATTTTAGTAAAATACTTATTTTAAAATTATTTTCCATTTGCAAATTTAATGCTGTGAACTTAAAAATTTCAATAAATCAGAATTTGACAGATTTTGTCAGGCCGCTAAATTTTTCATACTTTTTGACTTTAAAATAGCAATTTTTTATAACCGGCAGACATAATAATAGAAAAGCAGTCATATTAATATACATTTAATAGTTACGAAATGTATCCAAATATTACTTCTGAATAGTCGCCCATACAAACTTTAGGTACAAAACGGTACAATTATTAGGGAATTATTAAAAAAATTTAACTCTTTGTCTTCAACGAAGTTAATAACAGAACCAAATTTAATTGTAAATTCACGACTAACCATCATTTGTACGTCTCTATGCATTCTAACGTTAATGCAGGCTCTGGTATAATATAAATCACATTTCGATGTCCACATATGTACCACTATGCCATGAAGGGCTAATAATGCGAACTGTATTTTGTCATTACATAAAACACATTTTTCACTTGTGCACTTTCAGTTTCAAGCATTTTCTGACACACTTTCTGCTGTTTCATAAAAATGTTCAATAAATTGTGGAGTTTGTAAAAAAGCGAATATTGATACAAGTTTGTCTTGGTGTTTAAACCATAATGTTATGTCTAAAAAAAATTTCAAATAGATATATATTGAATTTTCGTGGTCTGTATTTTTAAATTAAGTTTAAATTTGGTAATTTTTATTACTCTGCGAAGTAAAACCTAAGGAATGAGATCAAACTAGTGCACGAATAAATCAACATAAATTTTGATACATGATTTACATTCTGCAAACAAACAAATTGGGAAAAAATGTTGGAATTTTTTTTTTTTTGCAAAATTATGATAAATAAAAATAAAAATATTTACACTAAATACTCAATTCAAACCAGTACTTTAAAAACTTAAAAAAATACGGAATGCAAAAAAGTCTTTCTAATACAATTAATTGGTTTTAAAATGTAATCCACGATTTAAATAAAAATTGGTAAAATAAACAAATTTCCCAAATTTTTCTTTGCAGTTTAAAAAAATATAATGAAAGCTTTTTAGAAAAATAGTGGCAATAAAAATGCAATTAAAAGAGTACTTTTAAAAGAAATTTAAAATAATTTCGGAATGCAAAAAATACGGCACTGGTAGAATTAATTAGTATTAAAACTTAATCCACTATTTACATTCTGCAAACAAATAAATTAATAAAAATAGTTTTACAAAATTTTTATGCAATTCTTTTTGCAAAAATATTTAAATATATATACATTTTAGCAAGAAAAAAAAAAATGCACTGAAATGATATGGTTTTCCTGCAATCAAACCAACATTTAACAATAATACCTGTATTTATAGTGTTAGACTTAATTAAAATTTTTCAAAAAACATTTTATTTTTCAACTTTGATATTTTTCCTGAACATATTTTTCGATTTTCAACTTAAGGGATATTTTTAATATAAAGTATATTTGAATTTGTTTCTTTTCTATTGAGTTATAAAAACATTTTAAATTTCTTTGGTATTTATTTTGATAAAAAGTTTTCCGGTGCCTGCTTTAAATGCTTTTTTTCTCAAAACAAGATATTGAAAAGTCGGGTGCCACTGTGCAGCCATAACGGGTGAAACAATTTTCAATCGGGTTTAATTAATTTCCTAACGTAGAGACATTTTAAAATTTTTGCCTTGTATTTTTTGAAAAATAAGAAAATGAGATTTTTTGGGATTTAAAATTTTTGAATTTACCCTCGTACCATTTTAATGCGAATCAAAAATATAAAAATCCGGCTACGTTAGGGACTAAAGCTACGGCTACGTTTGAAACAAAATTAAAAGTTTTTTCTCAGATGAATACATAAGGCTCCAAGATGGCACCCGATTTTGCCTTAAAAAAAAGGGTATATAATGAAATGGTTACCAGGGTTGCATTTTAGTCCGAATTCTAAATTATAATTTTTATAATAATATCTAAAATTGTGTTTTTCTATCGCAAAAATAGTTTTTTGAATAAATCATTTATTTATTTTATTTATTAAAAAAAAAAAAAATTTTAGTATTACAACTCCTAATAATACAAATTTTAGATTCCCAACTTAGAAATAGTATGAAAATTAAGTTCAGTGTCATTAATCTTCTAATCCAGTGAATTCTGAATAGCCTAAAGCTTTATTATTACAAAAAATTAAAATTAATTAAATTAATAGAAAACGGTTGAATAGCAATTTAAAATTAATATTTTAACAAAAATAATTATAATATTCACATAAATTTAATTGTTCACAACATTGCTAAACATTTTTCATCTTGTTGATTTTGTTTTGCACAGCCTAATATTATGATTTTCCATATTTTTGTTTGACATTTCCCCTAATCTATATATTTATATGTTTTTTTTTGCTCTATGAAAAAAGGTCTCAATGAAGGCCCAAATCAAATAAATATGTATGTTTTGTTGCTTTAGTTTTGCGCGCCACTGTATATGAGAATAAGTATTTTTATTTTTTTTTATTAAAATTGCATTTCTGTTTAGCAATTTTAAGCTCTATTTGCCTTTAAAACGCTTTGTTTGTATAATATTTATTGTAGCAATAACTATCCAACCCATTACAGTAAACCAAGCAAATGTCAAAGTTAAATGAAAACATATCGAACTATTAATTAGTCCATCTTTACGTCTTTCATAAGAAATCGTCTCCACTAAATTATCCATGAAATCAAATATGGCTGAACAGGCAAGACGACTATTGATGACAGGCACGATATTTCCCATTCCTTGGATATCTTTTAACAATGCCTGTCGATA